>JAQIXL010002348.1:0-13415 GCA_034700245.1 Poikilolaimus oxycercus | reverse complement strand
AGGCTCGCGACATTTGTTGATTCGACATACGAAAGCGTGACGCGCTATCGAGTGCGCACTGAAAACGGCCGTTTCATGCGTCTCGCTGAACATACTTGAAAACGATAGAAGAAGAGGCCAAAATTCGAGAACGCTACGCCTACAGCCGGCATCATCAGTACGGCCTCAATTTTGATTATTTTTAAATTTGCCTGTGCCACATACCAGTTGAACTTGCGTTGGAACTTCGAAAACGGTCGTTAAGAGACCGCTGAGATAGAGGACTGGCAGTGGTGGAACAGCGACGGTCTCTATTAGTGTATACAAAAGCAGATTGAACAATACAGCCGAGATCTAGAATTCTCGCATCGAGTAACATTGGCTCTATACCAAAAGAAAAAGAAGCACGTTTTTGTAGACGCCCATCTGCTTCGGAGACTTCATTATTACGACGTAAAACGCGGGTAAGAATGTGAGAGCGGCCAAGCCACTGCACGTGTAGGCCAATGCGCGATGCCAACTGAGACGTTGAAGCTGAACGGCGGCACTCGACATGCGACGACGCAATGCTTAGCACCGTTCGAAAGAAGGCAGAGAGACGGAGAAAAGAAAGTAGGCGGAATTATTCCCGCGGAGAAAAAGCGCCCCTTTGAAAACTTATAGACTTGTCGGAGCGCTGGCCCGTGGCGCTTAAGCTTCAGTCTCGCGATTTCTTTCATAACACCTGCACTGTCCTTCTGATTTCAAGAACCTCGTCGCGTCGACGAATGCCAGTATTATGAAGCGACTCACATGGTTGTGTACGAAGTCGAACATGCAGTCGTTAAAAAGTTTAGCCCTGATTTCCGCTTTTTTTAACTTTTAACTGCGAGAAAGTAGGCGAAAAACCTATATTTTCCGCTGCAAAAACGCCTTCTAGAAAAGCTGATGAATTATTATCTGTGTATTCTTGCCGGACAGGCAGAAGTTTTGGTCTCACGACTTCTTCATGTCACCTGCAGTGCACTTTCGGATTTCGAGAAATTCGTCGCATCGACGAATGCCAGCATTATGCTCGGTCAGCGAGACGGGTGATTTTACTCACTCCTGCATTACATACACATATTAAGTTTAGTGACGTCATTGCAACCGCAAATGACGGCGCTCGAAGGGATCTGAGGTCGACTGTGACGGAAGAAGCCGGGCGTAGTATCCGCGTCTACCAGGGAGCAAATCTCCTATTCCCTGTGCCCCAGCAGGCGCACAGCCAATCCGTCTGACAATGAGTTTAAAGAGCGACGATCTCTTTTATTTCCTCCTTCATGTACTCCACGTCTGCACAACCATGTTGAAATGACGGTCGCCATCTCGATTTGTTTCAATCGTCTTTCTCGTTTGTTTTTGTTCATAGCGTAATCGAAGCCACATTACCGCCGGAAGCATTATGCCGTACACGTGAAGTTGCGAGACGGAGTCCTGAACGGCGTCGGCAATCAATCACAGCCACAATTACCTCCAGCAAAGCATAACCACGTAGATCAAACGTCGGCTTCAATATCTGCCACAGAAACCAAATTATGCAAATTGTCGTGTTCCACAGGAAATGCATCCAAAATAATCCGAGTAGACCCGTCACGGAGCGAACATTCTCGTCTAATTGATATCTAGAACGTTTTTTTTGCCCACATCAGCTCTTCCGACCTTGCACTAAGATCCAAATTTCGCGTCGTTTCTTGTCTTTTCACGTTCACCCCTCGAAGGTAGTGAAAAACGAGCAACGAGAAGAATTCGCAGACTATGATTGTGGCCTACAAGCAACGGGATGAGATCAAGAAGGTTAGAGAGATCAAACCGTGGTATGGAGAGCGCGCCCGCCGGCCGCCTCCGTCATCGTGCAGACATAGACGACGCCTCCGAAATCGATATCGTAGAACACATAAACCACATTGAGGAGCGGGATTCCGACCTAAAAACGGACGATTTTTGATTTTGAAAGAATTTTCCAGATCAAACACCTGAATAGCGACGAATAGGAATCCTATGAGAATTGAGCCTCGTTCGTACTGTCGAAAGCAAACGGTCGCCACAAGACGTTCCGAGCAGATAATCGCTAGGGAATACGCGAGTAAATACATCGTGTAAAAGTAGGGCAGCCGAATCCAAATGCAATGTGCTGCCGGGTAGCTGAGGTCCGCCACTGTTCTGTACACAAAATGATTTGACTGGAGAACTTTTCCTACTGAAAGCTGTAGAAGCGAATGAGGTTGAAGACTGATATGGCAATGACGTTTGCGCAGAGAAACAAAATGCAGACGAAGAAATTGAGTACGAGAAGCTTCGCATTCTTGTTCACGACCATTCGTCTGAAAAAGAAAACAGCGTCATGAATCTGAAACCGAGTCCAACCTGTGATTGAGCAGAGCAACGACACAGAAACAAAATGCCACACTGGCAACAGCAAGTCGAAAGAACTGAAGGAATCGCATTGAAGGATCTCTAGCGAGAATTATCGCCTCAGCAGCCAGACTCGCGCTGTCGCTCATCCCAGTTGTGAGATATGCGGGTGTCCCCAGACCTGAAAGCAGCACACAGGCTCATTAAGGTCGCATTCTTCAGGATTACGATGGCGCGATTTTTCTATAACCTTTTTCTTGAATCTTCTCAAATTTCTGGCAAACGCGAAAAAAGCATACAGCACAACCCACGGTCACGTACTACTTCAAAGTCACAAAGAGAATATAAAAGGTCGAATGTGTCGCAAAATATCTTCCATCAGTCTGATGTGAGGAGAAGTAAACAGCGAAAATGGCCATGTCTTAAGCCTAAGCCCTCAAGGTGAGACAAAGAAAAGATTGCCGGAAGCTCGCCAGAGAATATGCCCGGCGAAACTGAAAACACGTGTTTTCACGCGACTTCGCGTAGGCGTGACTTCGGACGATGTCCAAGGGGGTCCGTCGGGAAAAGAAGCCATGTGATGAATGAAAGATGGCAGAATGCTGCACTTTCAGAGGATATGAAGTTCAGTAGCTCTTTGACGTCTGCGTCGAAAGGTTGTTGACAAAAATGGTTTCAAAATAAAATGAGCAACGCAAGTGCAATATTTTTTTCTGGACACCTTGACGATGTAGAAAGCAAATATCCGCCGAATTCGCCTCATAGACTTAGTGTTGATGTGGTTATCGACTGCGGCATCGAGAACTCTAGGAGTGCGCGAGTCACGCCCAAATGTAAGCCATCCTTCCTGAGTCTCACTAATTCACTCACACGCATGCATCACTGCGTCGGAAAGAGGGGGGGGGGCAGCAGGATATGCTTCGTTCTGAAAAACCCAGCTGCTAGTGTAAAAAAGAGAAGGAAGAGGAGCAAGACGAGTAGGCGACCTCGCATCCTCTCGGGACCTCGTTAGTAACGATTCCGGGTGTTTCGCTCGTGCAGTCAAATTCTCGGAAAAATAAATTAGCTTCAAAACAGCGTAATTGTTCTCGCGTCTTTGAAACTCCTCTTCATTCACGATAGTAGGTCGGAGTCTCATCGAACCAGCGTGAATCAAAGTGCGTCCGACCGCCTTTCACTATCAGCTGGCTCTTCGCAACATGGGAACGCGCGCTCTTTGTTGCGGTCAGTCCAAACGAAGTGCAAAACGACTGGACAAAAATTAAGCTCTGACATTGAGAAGGAGAACCAAATTTCGGAAAAAAACGTGTCACAGCAATATGAATGCTTGGCTAACGTCTCGTCGGACACTGCCAGATTGCCTTTGAGAGACTCTCCAGGAAACTACAACTCGGATCGTCACAAACTGGTCACGAAAGACGCTCGGCGCGTGTCTGTACAAAGTCCGTCGCGGACCCGGGCGAAGAGAGGAAGGCGGCACCTCTATAAAAGCAATGAAGAGAGAAGACGCGGCGGGTCTGAAGTCGATTGTTCTGTTTTTGTTCTCTCTCTTCTCGTGGTCGAAAGAGAGAGACAACATGCAATTGCTCCAGTGCCTGCTCGTCAACGTTAACGCGTCCCTTCACAGCTATGGCTACGGCTGGCTGCGACGTGCCATTGCGCCATTCACCATTCCCTCGCCCGAATGGCATCCCCTCATTGTTGATTTGTACATCTTTGTTCTTCTTGTTCTTCTAGCGAATCGACGCTTCTATCGCTTTCTCTGATTGAAAGGTTGGTCAGAGAATACAAACATTTGCAGTGGTTTGCAGGCTGCAGACAAGTGCCAGTCTGGATTGGCTAAATTGCCGTGAGAGACGGCTACGAACATCTGAGGACACGCAACGTTTCGTGATGTATCGCACTACACGATGTCACTCGAAGGGATTTGTGGAAAACTGCATGCCTCCCCTTGTGTGAGGGCTCTCTCAGCGTTTTATCGTTCGTGAGACAAAAGCATCAATGAACGCTTTGACATTCTCGATTCTTTGACAAAACATGACATCTTCTTGACAATTTGTCGTAGGAAAACTTCATACTCTCGGTTCATTTTTTGAGGAACACACATCACCCGCATGCATATCGTTCTGCTGCTAGGCGCGTGGTGTATTGGTTGTGTGCGTGCGTCTTGGCAAAATTCGGAGGCGGGTTCGAATCCCGCGAAGCGCTTTGTCCACATTGAGTCAGAACGACTAGTGTCCGTCTTCGTGGGCGAGGCGCAAGAACAAACGAACGGCGTGTGGAGGCTTCTGCTGCTCGTCGTCTCCTCCTAAACGTTCGGAACATTTTACTCACAATCAGCAGTCACCTTTGAACGACCACAGCATGTGCATCGCTAATTGAAAGCATGTTCACGTGATACCCCCAAATGTCGTCAACGAACACTGACTGGTCAATGCGTCAACCTTCGACGTCCTTGTCCACCTCCGAAATCATCTCCTCCCGTTTTTCTCTTTTGTCCGAAAGAGCCCTGTGATTAATAACGAATGCTTGCTGCTAGGCAACGAACAACGAGAATCGAGGAATGTGCTTCGGGTGGAGAGGTCGACGGGCCGCTCGGCTTTCAGCCAAAGTCGACACCGCCAAGAAGGCTAGCTCCAAGTCCAAAGCAAAGTCGGCAACGACTACTATTTCTACGCGAGATGCACCCGAAGATGACGAAGAATTGGTGTTTTTTCCTCGCTGTCGCTAGTATTTCTTCTTGTCCCGCGACCAAAATGTGAGGCCGGGCTTGTTTATCCTTGTTTCTTCCAATTATTCTCTGCTGCATCGTATTGCATTTCGTTCTGCATCTCCCCCTCTTCCTCCCCCTTCCGCTTGCTCAATGGTTTGCTTGGCTCACCTGACTAGCGCCAACTACTGATGGATGGCGATGAGAGAGCTG
This sequence comes from Poikilolaimus oxycercus, assembly GCA_034700245.1. Classification (NCBI taxonomy): domain Eukaryota; kingdom Metazoa; phylum Nematoda; class Chromadorea; order Rhabditida; family Rhabditidae; genus Poikilolaimus; species Poikilolaimus oxycercus. The sequence goes on along the minus strand of JAQIXL010002348.1, from coordinate 8,140 downwards.
CGGATAGTCGGCTATCTCAACGACGCCCCTCTCTCCCACATCAGCGTGTGTCACGGCCAACTCAAAAGTTGTGCAAGACCAGGAGCCGACGTAGAGTTTCTTCAGGTTCGTAATCGTACTTTAAGAATCGCTTTTCAAGGTGGCACTTCAGCTGGCCGGTATCCCTTACCGACTCGTCAACCGTGAAATATCCAGCGACGAGGCAATCGACATGATCTCATGTGGCGAGGCGGACATCTCGCTGCTCGCGTTGCGCATGACGCCAGCACGTACGGCCCTCGTTGTCTTTACAACACCCATCAACTACCTCTCCGTCGGCTATGCAGCCCTTGAGATCAGTTCGTGACGTCATTTTCTCTTCAACTTGCTCAGAGGATCTCAGCTCTCAGGACTTCATCTTTCGGGTCTTCCAGCCATCAGTCTATACGCTTATAGTTCTAGTCGCCATTGTGGTGGCCGCTGTTCTCCTCATTTCACGTCGCCTGGCTCTTGAAGTCATGCCGCGGCTTCTCGGCCAAAATCTTGCGATTCTCCTGCGACAGCATGAAATCCAAACAGCTCACGAGTCGGGTGCTTCATCAGCCATGGTGAGCACGGTCTCATGTTTCATTGTTTGCAGTTAGTGCTAATAGCTTTTCTGTGGTTTGGCTTCTTTGTGGATGCCGTCTACGAGAGTTCCATGAAGAGCTACCTCACAATTCCCAATAAACGCGGCTATGAATTCAATACTTTTGCTGGAGCACTGGTAGCCATCAAGGAGAAGGTTTCTAGTCGCTTTAGTGCTGATGCTTTGATTTCAGGGTTGGACAGTCGTGCTGCAGCAAGACGGTTATGGTCTCCAGACTCATTGTACCGGTGAACAGTGCATCGAGGCAAGTCGCCTTCCTGCTTCAGTGTGAGTACTTTGAACGTTAGCCGACCGTTTCTATTGTTCGAGGCAACTTAAAAATGCCGACATCAGCAACTAAAATGCAGTCGATTCTAGGTTTCACAACATCTCCGCGTCAGCAGACCTCTTTCGAGCCGTAGCTAAGCCACGAACCTTCTCGCCCACAGCCTTCTCTTACGACCTCGAGCCATGGGAGGTGGCCATTGCGGACCGAAACCGTGACGTCCTTTACATTCGAGACACCATCATCACTCCCGAGATGCTGGGATTTGCCATGAGAAAGTTCGTCTTTTAGCTATTTCAGAGATGCTTTAGAGATCTCCGACGAGAACGTGAAATGTTGAACCGGATCCTTCCCACATTGTTACCCGCCTATGCTAACATCCGGGAGCGCTACGCTTCACCTTACGCCGAGTATCAACATGGCGGGGGCAACGAGGCTACCACCTTGACCATGATCCATTTTCGGATCATTCTCATCATCTTCGCTGTGCTAACGGGCGCCTCACTCGGCGTCTTCGGCCTTGAGCTCTTCGTGAGCCGGCTGCAGCGACATCGCTGTGAGTGGTTTCATTGAAGAAACAAACGAGAGAGAGCAGATTTCTCGCGCACTCCGCCTGACGCCTCCGAGCGTCGTCAACGCACAGATCGAGACGCGACGCGACGGCCGGTCTTCTTCTCCCGACCACGCACCATTATTTTGCCCATAAGACGGAAGTATTCCTTCGTCTCCCAGCATCCTATCTATTCCAAGTTTTACAGCCTTTGACCCACTCCCTCTCTTTTTTGCATCTCTCTTCTTCTCCAACGGAATAAACAATGCGACTCGCGAGTCGTCTTTCCATGGGATTATCGCTGTTCCCATTTCGCGACCTTGAAGAGACGACACACGCGAGCGCGAGGGGGATCGCCACGGCCCCGACCTGAGAGAGCCTCTTGGCGAGGAGAACGCGGTGAGCCGCCAAAAGGGCCATGAGCCCCGTGCGCGGCTACTTCCATCCGCATTTTGAAGCCGTCGCCCACGCCTTCAGGTTTGTTGTCTCTCTTCCTTCTCGCTTATATATGCACGCGATAGACGGAATTTGGAGAGCGGCCTGGAAGAGGCGGGCGCTTCCTTTGCCGTCTATCACAGAGGAAAGCTTGTGGTGGATATTCACGGAGGATGGGCCGGTGAGAGCTTCTTTTGTTTCTCTTTCAATCGTGTAGATGCGGACGAGAAGCGATTATGGCAAGAAGACACCTTGTGTCCGATCTTCTCTTGTACAAAGGTGAGTGAGATCGTGAAGAAATCGTGTTATGACGTAAATTCAGAGCGTCGCAGCCATCTGCACAGCCATGCTGATCGAAAGAGGTAAGATTGGTTCCAAAAAAAACGCGAATTCCATTCTCATTCAGGACATGTCTCGTACACTGATCGAATTGCCAGTTTTTGGCCGGAATTCGCACAAAACGGCAAGGAAAACATTCGGTTAGAACACTTGCTGACGCATCAGGTGAGCTCAAGCTCAAAGGAATTACCCGCCAGGCTGGCCTTCCGTACCTCGGCGTTGTCCTCAGTCTTGAGGAGCTCTCTGATGTGGACGAGATGGATCGCATTGTCGAGCAGGCTCGACCTTTATGGACGCCCGGCTCACGCACAGCCTACCAGCCGTTGACCTATGGTGCCTTAGAAGAGGAAGGAAATTGAAAAAAGTTCAGGCTGGATTCTGGATGGAATCTTCAGGCGCGTCGACCCGTTCAAGAGGAGTGTCGGAGAGTTCTTTCGACAAGAAATCCAGAACAAGTACAGTGAGTGCTCTCCTCTCCTCGGAAATTTCCAGATCTCGACGACTTCTTTCTCGGTGAAGCGAGCGCCGTCGCCTCAAGGGTGGCTCGACTTCGTCGCTTCTCGAAACGACTCGCAGTGAGGTAAGAAGGATTCACACAGACATGGGACTGGTTGAGGGAGGCCTGTCTTGACTGGAAGGTCGCTGTCATCGGCCTTCACTACCTTGCTCCGTGCGGTAATTTCCAGCGGTGTCTTCGTGACATGAGCAATTTCGGCACGGTTTGTGCACTTGAAGAGCAAGGAAACAAACTGACTCTAGGACTTTACGATGTTCAACAATGAATGGCTGCGAGAGACGGCGCAACCAGCCGTAAATGCGGTGGCTTCAGCCGCGGCGCTAGCAAAAGTGCACGAGCTTCTCCTCGAAGGATGTCTTCTCAACGAGAAGTCTCTCGAGGTCTAAGCCTTTCTCAAGGAGAAAAGTCTTGCAGATGCTAAAACAACCCGTCTTCACGGCCTTCGATGAAACGATTGGTGAGAGCGAACACAAGGGTCACGGCTGGCAATATCTACGCTCACCGCACGGTTCCTGGCAGATGATGCACCCGGGAATCGGTGGACAAAACGTCCGAGTGGACTTCGACGCGGAATTGTCGATGGCCTACCTGACGAACGGCATGAAGGCATCGAGCGGTGACCATGTGTTCCCGTTTCGCCGGCTCCAGAAGAAGGTCTACGACGCCATTTCGACTTTGCCTTAATTGCCACTCTGCGAGAGAAACACTTCTTCCTCTTCTTCTTCGCTTTCCGGTCCTCCTCCTCCTCCGCTCATACTCTACTCACTCTCAACTCCTCTCACGTTCACGGACAAAAAGTGAGAAGAGGTCGTCGCTGAGGAAAAGGGGTGGAGAAAGTTGATGAAAGTGGTTGGAGGCCGAAGAAGGAGAAGCGGTGAGAGGCCGGTTCTTCAGCTCGTCCCTCCCCCCTCCCCTCTCACCCCGCCCTGTTGCCATTACTCCTGCTCATCGTGTTCGTCTCGCAAGTCATGTGCCGTTGGCTCTTTTTCGTCGCTCTCGTCAGCGTCCTCGTCCTTCGCACGCACTCCGGGGCGGTCGGATGTGAGTTTGAGCTTCTTTCCGACTATTAGCCTCTCCCTTCTCTTCGCCAAATTACTTCGCGAACGTTAGTGAAGATCAATTTCGCGGCTAGCTTCTTCCACAAGCCGAAAAAAGTTCACAAAGACCATTGTTTCGACTAAAAGCACCTTGTGTACAGCAAAAAGAAAGCGAAGACGCGCAGCTGCCCTTTCGAAGGGCCCCCTCTTTCCTTTTAAAAGCGAACCCGTTCCCTCTTGCTTTGTTCCCCTCAATCGTGAGACGAAAACATGTACTGATTGTTGCCTGCGGAGGTTAGGTCCTCTTTGTTTAGTGTGCACGACGGAGTGTCTGGAGCAGAATCGCTTCAAGATCGTTCGCGTCCACCTCAGGGACGACTTGGTCATGGCGGGCGTTTGCCGAAACATGACAGCGCCCGTCGATGGTGTTCTTTCCGCTGTCTTCCCCTTCGTCTGTGATCGAAACCTTGGCGTTTGGAACATCGATCAAGAGGTGTGTGGTGTTGAAGAAGGAAGGAAGACGCCGGGCGCGTTAATGGTTCAGGACGAGGAGGGCGTCGTGCCGTTCCGCATCAACTGCCCAGCCAACGACCCCGTGCCTGCTGCCTCACTCCTCAATTGCCCGAAGAACAGGACCCTGGCATGAACACGTGTTAAAGGCACGGTTCAGGGCTTCCTCATTGTACAAACTTCATCAATGTATCTCATGTGCGATTCGTTTGGTTGTGACCTCTTGGCTTTCCGCCTCTTAAGGCAAACGAAACACTTTCTTGCTTTCAATCGGGCTCCAGTGTAACCTATCGGGATAAAATTTCTTTACCACACATATCAATGGCAGCTTTTAAAAAAACATGCGGCTGAATCATTCAATGAACGCTAGACACGTCAACATGCCGAGTTCGAGCTTTGGTGTTGCACTAGAGTGCTCAAACAGTTCGAACGCCATCTCACGTCTCGTGGCGATTTTAACGACGACTCATTCTGAAGGACGAAGTTCATTTAGGGTCTGAAGGAGACGAAATTCGAATTATGCATTGACGTAGGTAGGTGATTCTAAAACGTTCCGGTCCTGAGACGCCGATGGTCGACCTTGCTCCTTTGCGGTCCTGATTGCGAGATTTTCGGGACGAGATCCTCTTTCAAGAGAACTTTTTGGCCTTTGTAAAGTCTGATATGGCACAATGAAACATGGTTGACCCTGGAGAAAACTCTTTCGGTTCGCCATCGACGAAGGAGCAAGTCACTTTCTTGCAACCGGTACCACCTGAAAGTTAGGAAGTAACTCAAGGTATCTCCGTATCAACTACTGAATCGATGGACTGGTAGTGAGAAAAGGGTTTGTCACAAAAGGGCGCGCGTAAGCCGAAATGACACGCCTGCAGTGATTGAAATTATGTGTGAGTAAGGCAATCACTGCACGAAGGACCTTACGATGATGACAGCAAAATGACCGAAGAAAGTTAAGCTGAAAGTGAAGTCCTCGGTTTTATTTCAGAGTCATTTTTATCAACATGAAAAAACCTGCGCGTTGGAATTGTGCAAATTTGGAGTTACGGAGCTGCGAAGGAAGCGTTTTAGCCAAAGTCATAAAGACGCACTACGCCTGAAACACTATTCTAGGGCTGAACAGTTCTCGCGCAATTCAAGAAAAAAAGTTAGTCTTTCACGCCACGCAATGGATCCATGTATCTGGATCCGCAGGGAAATGCCCTGGAACTGAGTTTGGTCAATCTCATGAAATTATCGTCCTATGTTGGTTCTTCGTTACAACGGATCTTTGTTAAACTCGGCCATGCACCTAGGGTAGGCCTGCTCGCATGAACTCTTGAAGTTTCCCAATCCGTTATGTGCCCATATTTTCTGACGAACTTTACTCTTCATGAGCGCAGCTCAAATTGCGACCTGTTTTCGGCGATTTGGACGATGCTCCAGCTTTGTCTCATTGGATTTTCTGCAGCAAAACTCCTTGTAGCAAATTTGCTTGAGCTCCAGAAATGTAAACGTATTTGCTTTACGGCGCTCTCTATCCATGCCAATGTTAGCTATCAGAAAGCACTTTGACACATTCTCGATGACTCAATTTCGTCTGCATTTCCACTACGTCGTGATCTCTGTCATCTCGCACTCATTGATGTCATAATATTTATCCAAGCGGTAGTTCAAAGGATGAGATCAGTCAGGTTAGTGTACACAACTATTGACACAACTTTCGCGTCAAAAAGAGGCTGTGAGGGCGTTTTCTGACCGTGTGTCCGCCGCGCTCGTCACGTCGAGCATTAATCGTCTGGCGCTCGCGTATTTCCATTCCCACGCACCATTGATCCCTCGAACCAGCGGGGAGGCGGTATTTAATATCGCGGAAGGAAGGTCGAGGCAAGGCTGTCTAGTATTTAACTCATTTGAGCCGATTTTCCGACGTTACTGTACTGAGTGAATGCGTCTGAGTTTTGTGCTATTCCTGGTCGAGGTCGCCACTGCTGGTGTCTGGGATTGGGATTGGATTCATCCCTTTAATTGGGGCCAGCAAGCAACAACAACAACAACCACTGTGACGGCAACTCGAGCCATTCACCTCCAAGAAGCAGCTGTAGAAACGCACGGAGAAGAAGAAATTCACGGAGAGCATGAAGAATGGACTGGACTATGTGTCTCGGGTGCGGCTCAATCACCAGTCAATATTCACTTCAACGAGGTTGGCGAAGGTTTTTCTCACTCACAATCAGACGTCTTATGTTAGCTGGTCTCGCAAGATCTTGGCTCGTTAACGTTTTCCAACTACGACACAACCGGAGTTGTCAGCGTCAAGAATAGCGGGCATTCAGGTAATGGCGCGAATCTAGAAGACGCTCTTTCAGAGGAAATAAGCGGCTTCCTTGACTGGGAGACCGTTCCAACAGTTAGTGGCGGCGGACTTGGAGCGACTTATCGCCTGAATCAAGTTAGCTTTTCAAAACAAAATCAACTAGCCTTTGCAGTTTCATTTTCATTGGAACGCCGATAATTTCGCCGGAAGTGAGCACACTTTAATGGGCATGCACACGCCTCTCGAGGTTTCGGACTTGTGACACTCGCTTTCACAAGCATTCGTCATAGGCGCATTTTGTGCATATTCGAGAAGACTTGGATGCCTCAACTGCCAGTTCTGTCCCTGGCGGCATTACCGTAGTTGCCGTTCTCTTCAAAGTTTCAAACGACACCGATAATCCCTTTGTCAACCTAGATGAAGTCATCACTAAAGGTACGCACTTTCCCGAAATCAATTGTTCTTCAGCGGCCAACGGTGGTATCAGCTATTCCCCAGGTCCTCTTCTTCCCAAGGACACGACTCACTTTCTTCGTTACAACGGATCTTTGACAACGCCACCGTGTTCTGAGGTTTGTCTTGTTTGCCCAGATTGAGTTTTGACGCAGTCTGCGAGGGCTTAGTCGTTTGATCTCATCTGGCCGAGTTCTCTCACGTTCTGTGACTGGAGACCGAGAGATGTTTGTGAAATCTCCATTTGTGCTCTCGCTTTGTCCGAGTTGTGCCCGTTTCTGACAAAATTGCCTCATCCCTCGAATGCAATTTCCGGGGTGCTCTCTTTTGAAAAACGCAAATACAACGGGTTTCAGGGCGTGATCTGGACGGTGCTCTCCACGCCGCTCACCGTCCTCCCCACCCAGGTACCGAGAAGTCGTAAATAAGGGATTTGTTCCCGCGATTTACAGTTGTCGTTGATGCGTCAGCGTATCGAGAGTGATGGCAGTCTTCTGAGGCAGAATTGGCGCCAGACCCAGCCATTGAATGGAAGAAAAGTTCTGCTGAGCGGCGACAAAATGTGGTCTCAATACTCGAGGAACGCGGCTGTCCCATTCCTTTTTGCTTTGAATTCGCCGTGTGTCGTGGCGACGGAGCGTGAGGTGCTCACCGAGAGCGCCGGCTTCAATCGTTACAAATCCATTTGTGATGCCGCCTTGAATATGGCTTTCAGCTTGTTGCACGTGTAGATGTTTTCGTGTTTTCTTCGCTCTTCTTGCCCTGCTTTTTTTCTGGAAAATAAAAGTTTTATTTGATTCCGTAACGCAATCGCCGCCCGCAGTACATTTCCCCGAAGAAGACCAGGATTGAAAAGCCGTAAGCAATCCCGAACATAATGGCCATTCCTTGAAAGTGATAGAGAGCCAATTTGAAGGTCTCTCCACCGCCGGGATAATACTTGGCCATCGTCTTGTATCGACTTGCAATTCTTGGGTATTGACTGATGATAAGTGGCAAGACGCGGTTGAGCTTCTCTAACTCCTTTTTTCTTCTCCTAACAAGGGAAGGACACTTTCTTCCCCCCGGCTTTTGAAACGGGACTAGGACCCCTAGATGCAGTTTTTCACGCTG
>JAQIXL010002347.1:0-13419 GCA_034700245.1 Poikilolaimus oxycercus | reverse complement strand
TGCAGCTCCAGTGTTCCAGGGGGAGGAGAGGGGTGAGGCAGTATTCCATGCAGCTCCAGTGTTCCAGGGGGAGGAGAGGGGTGAGGCAGTATTCCATGCAGCTCCAGTGTTCCAGGGGGAGGAGAAAGCCGAAGAAGAATTCTATGCAGCTCCTGTGGCCGTGGGGGAGGAGAGGGGCGAAGATGTCGGTGCCAAATTCTATGCAGGTACAACGCCGGCGCCGAGGGCGCCTAGGGGGTCTGGGGCGAAGCCCCAGCCAGTCGCGAGGGCCGCCGTTAGGCGGCCCCGCGGCTGGTTAATATAAAAAGCTAAATCTAAAAAGCCGTTTTAGTTCGACCAAACTTTTTATGAAACGACCAAAAACAAAACGACGAAACTGACAAAATTTGAAATGATTACGAAGGCGAATCTGAGATTTATTGACGAAGACGGCGAATGCAATAAAACAGCTGTTGACAATGCTCGGTAAGAAGCGTTTCAGGAGGTTGGAGTTCTTTAGATTCTTGCTGGTGAACGCATATCCTGAAAAGTTGGCTCCTGTCAACATTTCGTTCAGTTCGTCTACTGTCGACAAATTCTTTTCTCTACTGAATAGCCTTCAATCGCGGTTTGTTCTCGATCCCAGACATGTTCACACGTTTATGCGAATTGGCTGACTAATAAAGATTTTCACGGTTTCCTGTGATTCACAATCTTTAATCGCATCAGTGACAATTTCGTCTGACAATGAGAGCTTTCAGCATGGCTTTTATCTGTGTCGAAAAGCGTGTTTATGGTCTCTGCGCTAAAAATAAGCGTTGAAGCTGCATTTTATCGCTGTCGATCTTCATGATCTCGTCACTCACATGATGACCTTTGCCAATGGTCATTATGGGATGTAGGGGTGGCAAAGCTCTGAGTCGCGCAACAGTCAGCAAGACACCAACAATTTCTCGTTACCTTTTCACTGCCGGATTTTTTTCACCGAATTCACCTACATAGGCGGCAATGTGGAGCTCATGGCCCAATAGTCATTCTTCGGTTTTCCATAATCCCGAATGGTGAGCAATTGCTTGCGATGAAATTGCAGTAAAGGCTTGTCGAAACACCGAGCGATCATACAATTGGCTGGTGCGCTGGAGACGGCTACTTCTCAGATGAAGACGAGCGAATTTTCAATGAAAGCTGCCAACGTCTGAATGCACAAACGGTCAACGGATTTCCGTCCGAATTTGTTTGTGAAAACACAAGCAGAAATGAAATTCTTTGATTATTCTTTTTCCAGCAATGGATACAAACAGATAATCGCTACTTTAGCGGTCAAATTCAAGATGGATTCCACTGTTACAACGAGTATGGCATCAACTTATTAAACGGTAAAAGTTCCTCCAGCGGCATTCTCCTCTATTATTTTAGACTATTTTGTCGTTTGGAGTACCCATGATGAGCACAGTATCAACAGAAATTTTTTGGGTTTCGTGAACAATCACAGCGCGATTTATTCTCTAGGAGTATCTGGCGATATCACGTTTGAAACGGACGTTCAGCGCCTCAGTCGACATGCTTGTCGAATTTATGCGTATGACCAGGTTCACTGTAGTTTTGTTTCACTTGTTATACAAAGTTTGGAAAGATGACTGTCAAGTCTACATGCAGAGTACCGCTTTTCGTGCGTTTCATCTAGAGAGGCGGAGTTGCAGGATCTAATGAAGAAAAACGGAGACACGCGCATCGAAATTCTGAAAATGGACATTGAGGGTTTGTGTCATGAGTAGCTATGCACATTCAAGGCGCTGAATTCGTCGTCTTACCGGAGCTCATAGGCGTCGTCGACGTTTGTTTGATTTTCGTTGAAATTCACAAAAAATCCCCGTTCATACTCTGGATCTGCTGAAGACAATCTCAAAAGCTGGTTTTCTGCTTTTTATGCGTGAGGTTTGAACTCAAGCTATTTAGAGAATTTCGCAGATCGTTGCTGAACAAGTCGGCGAATATTCGCTTATTCATCTAAGCTGCCTTCAGCAATATGGAGCAGCTGAATTGGCGAGCTACCTTTCCTACGCCTGGAATTGTTTCTTTTATCATACTTCTGTTCACATTGCAAGTCCAATATGCGAAGTTTAATGTCACGATGCACTGCGATTTATTGAAGAAAACGGCAGTTTAATAAAATCTGTTTGACGAACGAAACTGTATCAGCGTCTTCATTGCCCAATACTTTGAATATGCAGCGGCTCAAGTGAAATTGCTAGAGGCATCTCGGTGTGCTTCTACGCTACATAATCATAGAGAGTTTTTTAAGCATTTCAAAATAACTGTCAATTATAGAAGGCCAGTACAAGCCGAGACATTCTTAGGACAGTTACTATCGAGATCCTATCTGCTATCCATCCCCATTCCGTTTCAAGCGTTGACCACTATCGCACTTATCCCGATTTTCACTTTCCTGACAGGCAGCCGATGCGCTGCAAGTCTGCAGTCGTTACCTTAATAATCAGCTCAATCACCTTATCTACTGTGGCAATTCATTATTTTAAAAAAGTGCATGAAATCAAAATGCCCATTCCGACTGTGTTATCAGCTTTGACTGAATACAACAATTGTCTCAATCAGCAGCTGTTTATCAACTCTTCGAAGGTGTGTTAGGTACGTATGCGACACTTTGATTGCAGGAACGGCCACTTCTGCATTTGGTAGTCCAGCAATGCCGTATGATCCCCTCAATGCATGTATGAAGAGAACAACCAAGAGTTTGAAGCTTTCTTTAGTTGCTTTTGGCCAATATCCAGCATTACAAGGGCCAGCGTTATGTGCGGCACTCACTCAACGTCAATCCACATGCAAGTTTTTCAAGACGAGAAGAGCGTCATTTTGCAGCTACTGCTAACATCACAGCCCGGCGAGTGTACGTTTGTATCTCTAGGAATCAACGAGGATATTGACGCCGAATACGCAATGCAACAGACTCTTCCTATCGCTTGTGACTTCTTTGGTGCTGATTCTGAGACTGTCAGTGTTTTCTTTTCACTGACTCATTTGTGCAGGCTGAGAACGTCGAGCTGTTTAACAAAGTCGGCAAGTTCTATCACCTCTCGGTGGGCAATCGGACTGCGAGTGCAGAGCAGTACGTCGAGCGTTGTGAGACGAGTTGTTTTTAAACACTTTTGCTATTTAAAAGCAACCACTGAGTTTCCCATTCAAAGGCGAATCGTCGAAGCCGTTTTCGGAATACCCCAGAGATGGACCGAATTCGAACACAGACAACTGATACAGATCGATCTATCAACTTTCGCCACGAGCATCATCAATAGAACGGTGGATTAGAGCTTTTCTCTTCTCAATCGATGCAGTTGATTGACAACCTCATGATCGATCAAAATGGTGGAGAATATGAACTACTTGAGTTTTTCCTGCAGAAGAGTACGCAAAGCGGAGGTTTCAGTGTCTGCCTTCTCAACCTTCAAGTTTGTCGTTGCTTTGAATGACACCCAACTTTGCACTTTTTACAGATTCGGCATATGAAACAAGAGGACTACTTTTCTGATTGGCTCAAGCAGATTTTGAGTGAGCAGCAATGGGCCATCATGCAATGTGATGTATGTGTTTGAAGTGAAACACATCTTATGTGTCTCAGAAAGTGTCTAGTGATCTTCACGTCTTCGCGGTCAATTTTGGAAGCCTGATCTGCCGAGAACGCTACGTCAACCAGTTTTTTGTCTGAGTCAAAAACAATAACAAGACTCTTCGATTGTTGTCCTGAGCACATGAAAATTGAGACGCAGGGATGAATCTAATGTTTGAGAGGTTTTACGTTAGAACTTTCAAGAGATCATTTTGCACAGCCGGCTTGAGAATGACACCCTCTGAGATTTACAGCGTTTTGTTTTCGCAGACAGCTATTCATAAAAATTACGCGCGAAGCTCTCATCGCCGATCAAGATGTTTGATCAGTGATTTTCACTTCAGACAAGTGAATTTTACTTAGGATTGCGTAACGAGACGATGTTTATCGTGACCAAACAACAACGATCCGCTAGCAACGATCTCATTGAATAAATGCGGCTAACGTGGAGGGCTAGACTTCCATCAAGACTATGGCAGCCTCTCCTTGCGCTCGTTACACTCCCGCTATTCTTTCTCGCTGTTGTTGATCGTAATGACGAAACGGAAATCAAAAGCGCCGCCAAAGCAAGGTACAATTTAGAAGATTTTGGTCAGTTTTTTTAGACCGTTGATTATTGGGAATGGCACACTTCGAACAAGTCTGCCGGCGGCCCTTCGGAAATACACCAATTGCTTAAAAAGTGAACTTTTTGGAGCATCGCCACCGAAAGTTAGAATTTTCAAAGTGCCGAATGCCTAGGTTTGGGAACAATTTCACAATGCTATCCAGAAATGCCGAAGCAATGTTACAAGCATACAAGTATGCACTCCATGGCAATTCAAATATCATTGTCTATTGTTTTAGCCACTCATATCAAATATTATACCCCTGCCGAACAAAGATGAGGTTAAATGGATTCTTCCGATGAACCCAGAAGTAAGTTGGCACACAATGAGAAGAGGGAAGTTTTAGAGTGCTCGAAGTCTGAATCGAGAGTGCACTGTTGTTACTGTTGGAGTGGGCCTTGATATTGAGGCCGAAAGACAACTACAGCAACTGACAGGAGAGTCGTGCGCGTTTTTTGGGGCTGATCCTGTTCATGTAAGTGACACTTCGGCAGCTACCAGGGCTGTGCGGGCACTAACTTTTTGCTGACCGAGCACCGCGCATCGAGCATTTTGCCCTGGTCGCTCTCGCCGGGCACGACCCTGGCAGCTACAGAAATGCGTTTTAAAGGAAATCAACGAGGATCTCTATGAAACTATTGGAAAGTTTTATCCCATTGGAATTGGAGCTGAAACAGGAAGCACGAACGCATTGGTCCTAGACGGTACAAATTTGATTTGATGCGCAAGCTCATCAGCTGAGCCAACACCAAACACCATTTGGGGTCGCCTCTACAGTATAATTTACGGCAGAAAAACCGGCTTTTCTCCAAGGCAAATAGTTCAAATCGATCTGCTAACATTTCTGGACAAGATCGTCAACAGAACTGTAACCTTGTTTAACATTCGAAGTGCTTTTTTAAAGACTGTCGATGTCCTGATCATGGACATTGAAAAAGGAGAAGCCGCCTTGTTGCCATTCTTTGTTCACGATGAAGCAGTACCGAAGGAAAACATTTCCGCCTGTCTACTAAATCTTGAAGCAAGTTCACGCGAAGGTAAAGCAATCCTGTGCTTTCAGTTTCATCGCGAAATCAAGGATCACTTTGCACCCTGGATCCGTCGACTGATCACTGAGGGTCGGTGGATACTTCTTCAAAGCGGAGTATGGCGTAGCGCTGTTTCTTAGAAGAATTTTTAGACGATTTGGGATCACAGACAGCTTTTTGCCTTGAATATCGCTAATCCACTCTGTCGAGAGAGATATGCCCAGCAGTATTTCATTTGATTGATCTTCATTGTTATTTTGGGACGTATTCACTTCATCGCCAACGAGGTCTTCTCCTTTATCGCACTCTGTTGATGTTTCGCTGTTTTGTCATGTATCGTCGATTCACCAAAAAAATTCGTGCTTCTGGCTTTCGAACGCATATCCATCTGGCGTGTGTGGACGGTTTCCCATATTTCCAATTTCAACTTGCTGGTCGTCAGCACATTTTCACGAGGCTTTCAAAGTAGTATTGTTCCCCATGAGTCTGGTGATGCAAATCCGATCAGTTGTCATAGTTTCAACGTCCGCGCGGTATCTCACCAAAAATCAGCACTGCTTTTCAGTTAGGCCGTCATTAGTTGCCCTTCTCCATCCCCCCTCCCCCCACCCTCTCCTATTGTTTCTGTAGGAGAGTATTGCTTTTATTATTGTTAGAGAACGTCTCAGTCAGTGGCTTTCATGAAGCGTTCATCACAAAAAAGAGTGCTCATCGCCCTTGTTGCAATGGGTAGTCTGCTTGCCTCCTTCTGCGTTACTTACAACGATGAGTCACTACCGCTTCAACACTCTACGGTGGTGAAGTCTTTGAAGAAAAAAAGCACAAACAACTCATCATGCTCTTGTGACGGCGAGGAGGTGAGTGTTGTTGCGACTACATGGCTTCACAATAGATGTGCTTCCCACTCTATGTCGATGGTCAAGTTGTGAGACGCGGCCGCCGTTTTGACTGTGCCTGGAAGAAATACTTGGACCAACTCAAAGTTACCGAAAACTTTAACTATGCCGCGGAGAACATTGATCCGAAAGAGGCAAGCGCCATTGTTTATCAAGACTCTAGAGATCAGGTGGTGTTTGCAATGGTTGGAAGCTCAAATCATTTCGCTGAAGTACGATACTCCATTCGAGAAATGCGTAAGCAAATCAGCAACACCATTGTCTTTGTGGATGTCGGTATCACAAAAGACGAGGTGAGGTTTCCACTGCATGAGGATGAGGAAGAGAGCAGGAAGCCGAACTTCGAAATGTGTGCAACTTGGTGATTCGGAAGATTCCTTTTGATAAGTATCCCCCTAATGTTCGTCGACTTATCGAATACCGCTTCAAAGGAATAGCACTTGCTGTAAGTAAAAATATTTTCAAAAGAAGCAACCAGAATTCAGGAGATATTCACAGAATTCAAGGCTTTTTGGTTTATCGATAGTAGCGTTAAGTTCAACGCCTCCCACGAGACCTTTTACAAGGTTGACTGCTTTGACTTCTTTTCAAGGCAAAACTCTCAGGATGTCGTTGCTGGTAAGTATGAGGACGTTGTTGTTCGAGAACAGACATTTCATTCAAATTACGCTGTCACTCATCCAAGTAAGCAAGTTCGTCTTCATTTAGCTTCAGCCTTTTTCCAATGGCTTCCCATGCAACCGGAGAAATATTTTTCCCTACAGTTCTGTGATGGAACTATTTTTGTGCGGCGCTCAAACTTCTCTAGAGATTTTGTGAAATGGTTCGTCCTTACTATACATATATGATCGCTTTCAGGTACGTGCTCTGTTCGTTGGAACACGAATGTCTCAATCCAACTGGTGCTCAGGGAGAATGCCATGGGCATGGTCTGCTTGAGAATCCCATGCGTCGCTATGCCGGTTGTCACAGGTGAAAACTTAGCCCTTAGCGTTTGAGTTGTAATCCAGATTTGACCAAATCACCGTCAACTCAATAACGGCGAGCTTAATTGAAGGGCCTTACTACCAAAACCGAACGTGAGTCTGAGGTTGGCATCGACACCTTTCAGGGCATTTAATCGAATGGACAACAGATTTCTGGAATTCTGGCGGGACGCTGCATGGGAAGTTGACAGAATACCGCTGGCCCAAATACACTGTCCTCGATAACTCTTTTACAATACTGTCCTTAGTACGATATAAAGTACATCCCAACCTGACATTGTGGCATTGCCGCACTGTTCTCTACAGAGGCGTCGTATGAATCCAAAGTCAATGTTAGTATAAGTAATCGAGGTCGTAGAGAAATAATATGAAGTAAAAAGTGGGAATCTAAAAGGCAAAAGTGCGGTAACGTACTCCTTCCACCTCCAGTTTGTGACATGTAGAAACCGAGCGCCTGGGCCGTTATGTACAGCTACTGAGTAAGTCTACGGAGTAGAAACCCAGCGACGTGTAGGGCTTTTAGCCAGTACGTAGTGCAGACGTGCGTGGCTTTTGCCATGACTCCGTATAGAAGTGGAGTCGTAAAACCGAGCCCAACTAGTTAGTTTTAATAAAGTCTCATAGGATTTCTAACAACGAGCTTTCAAGAAACTAAAAAAATAACGATTTCTATCGAAAAGTTTCGAAAGACAGCATTGAAAGATCGCAGATTGCTTTCCATAATTGCCCCAGAAGATCCTTACTTGTCTCATTGTCAGGTTTTTTGCTAATTGTGTAAATAAAGCGCGTGCGTTCCTCAAATTCGTAGAAGAAAAGACATAATTAAAAGTTCATGTTTTATGAGGTGTTTTTGCATCAAGTTGCTGATTGTGGCGAATTTCTACCTGATAGCGACGCGAAATTCATCGGTCGAATAGGCAATTAGGCCAACGCGAAACGGATAGCAACGCATCATTAGGCTTTACTTCTGAGTTGTTAGAAAGTTAGTCATATTTCTGGCTGCTCCTACAACTGTCGTTACTGCAATATTTTCTTTTCACATTTGAAACTCCGTTATTAATTGGCTTTCGATGGCATTTTGACGACGACCTCTTCTTAGCATTAACAACGCCTTTATGTCAAAGTGGACAAGGTAGCCATTTTCTAGTTTCTTGTCGCCATGTTGCTGTTGTTTTCGTTAATTACAGGCTAAATATCCTTGGCAATATTGTTGCCCAGTTTAACTGTGGAACGGGGATTTTGTTTCTTGTCTCAGCATCCTTAGTCGTCATTCGTGTGCTCACGATACTAAATCGACCGCTTCAAGACATTCCGCCATTTCGAGCACCACAGCAAGTTCATGATGGTCACTATGTATCGGTTCGAGGTTTTCCAGTTGAAAACGCATTTTCAGGCAGTTGCTGAGTATAAAATTGTTGCTTGCCAGATTCCGAAGAACATGGCCACCCAACTGTCGGCGATATTTTGCTATTTGAGAAACAAGACATTTACGCAGCAGCCAACGATGAGCTTCGGCAACATCAGCTCAATCCATGAGTGCGTTGCCAAACAGCGAATGGCAACGTTTGACGAATTTTTGGAAAACTTCGACTACAATGCGACTAAGAGGTAAGAACTTTGAGGTAAAAAAATTGGCTCGCAGAGAATGGGCGTCATTCGTTCTCGTTCGACATCCGCTAGAACGTTTTGTGTCCGGCTTCACACATTTTTTGCGTACAAGGGTCTGGCTTTCTTGTACATGAAATTTCTAGTTTAGTGAGAAGGGTGTTGGTGCATCGAAGCTTTGCTTTGGCTGTGATAAGGACGTCGTGTGCTTCCTCCATCGACTGTACCGAGTCAGTTGTCACGCTGTCATTCACCGAGACAGTTGTAGGCGCTGCGGGACTACGGCTATATTTATGAATTTCTCTACGCTCACATTGTGCCTCAAAATTGGTTAGCTTTTTCGATTGTGAGAGAAATTCTATTCAATCTGTTTCCGGTACTGTGACTTGAATCGCTTTTCAAGCGTTTTTCGTCAAATTCGGTATACCGTTGAGGATCGAAACGCTGTTATCAGCAGCCTACTCGATGTGTTGAAGCGCCAGGAGGTGCCACAAGAGGCTCAGGAGCATATATCGCAGGAACTTATGGAAAAGACTACAAATCATTCGACATACGGACTAGGTTACTATTCTTCATGGACAGGAGAAATATTTGGGAAAATTCAGAATCCGCTCGACTAGCGAGTCAACGAATTACTCAGTCTCCAATGCTTCTTCGTATTTTTCTGGCTGTTTTCCGTGCAGATTTTCATCTTTTCGGCTTTGCCCATGATCCGCTGATTGCTTCTTACGTTGAATCCAGAGGAAACTATTGGTACTACTGATTGTTAGGCTGTCACGTGCGGATTGAAGTTCGATGATACTCATCAACGACTGTAATAACTGTTTCATTGACTACCAACATGTTTGACGTTCTCAAGCAAACTAATTAGGAAATAGAAAAGCAGCCTGATCGACATTGGGTTTTTTTGATTTCTGAATCATTCGACCCCTGATATTGACATGGACCACAACAACGATTGACCTCGGCATTGACTTTTTATTGGCTGAGGTCAGATCTCGAAGAATTGTCGAACATATCGCTCATAACAAATATCGTTTTCGAAGTTGACGGCAAATAATTGAAGAAAATTCAACACTCTCTGCAGGAAACATTACCGAATTGGTAGGCTTACGCTGGTCTGAAGAAGTGCCCAACGCCGTCCCTCAAGAAACGACCGTAAAACATGAGGAACATCTTTCGTACCCAGATTATTGTTATCGTGAATCTGAAGCCTCGTTTGATCAAATTCGCATGCCTCAACGTTCAGCGAACAAATCACAACATTGCGTTTGTCCATCTCGCCAAATTTGTGAAATGTGGGAAGAAGTTCGTACTCCGCGCCTTCAGCATCCATGATCAAGTTGTCAATAATCTGAAGTTGTTAAAGCTTTGCTAAACGCTTGCCGTGCGATTGATGATTAGATTCGCAAAGGAAGCCAGATCGATATGAATCATTTCCTGGTTCTGATAGTAATATCCTGGTCCAAAGAGAAGTCTCGAGATCTTTCCGTGAAGTGTGCGGTCAGGATAAGAAACACCTTGATCGCTTGTCGTAGAAAAACGGCACTGACCACTGTAGATATACGCTCTCGAACTCTTTGTGTGTGCTCCCACCGCAACGTGGTAGAAGCGTCCGACCTTTTGATAGAGTTCGGCGTTGATCTCCTAGGCAACTGGGCTAAGAAGTGAGAAATCTTACGTAGACGGGATCGGCACCAAAGAAGCTACATGCAGGTCTCAATTGATCTTTCATTCTTAACTCCGCATCCACATCACGGCCAACGCCGAGTGTGACAACTGTACACTCATTCGCCTCGAGTTTTCGGCCAACCTGAACTTGTTCAAGTGCAATGATATGTTCTATACGAAACCTTTTCATCCATTGGAAGTCCGTACTTTACGTCGTTGACGTTAGCAAAATTCAATAAATTGTTGGCGATCTCCTGAAGAGTGCAAATGCTAGAAAATAACGCTCACGGCGATTTCAAGAACGGTGTCGCGACACAATTGGACAGAGTCGTGAAATCGAGCAAAAAGCTAAAGCGCGTCTTGTCGTGAAATTAAAGACAAGCCTTCTTGCCTATCGGCATGGGTCCGTCGAAGAAGTTGCGGTAAATACAGTTTGAGAATACGTTCAGCGCTTTATTAGCCTCGGCCCTTGTCGGAATTATGGGCTAATTGTGATGCAGTTGTCAGAATTAAAAACTCACTTCCTGCCGATTGATCTCCCGGCGCCACTTGAGCGGATAGTAGACAACAATTGATATACACGTGAGTAGTACAACGATTTTAGCCACCTTATTGGAGCAAAATAACAAAATTGTTCGTAGCGAAAGCATTAGCTTTAGCACAGCTTTTGCTGAAAACGGACTAAAAGCTAGACGTCAAATATTCGGCTTTCGGTCTGAAGCAGAATGAGAAAATAAGAGATTGTCAGGATGCAATCAAGCCGATTTATCGAAGTCGCCCGAGATTGTTATCTGGCCGGTGGGGCATTTCGTTGCGCGTCTCCCACCTGAGAACGTGCCCATTCCTCTTCAAGGCATGCTCAGCTCGTTCTTTATCAAAGTTTGTTCAGATCACTTTGGTAAAGAAAGAGCGTGCTTCGTAACAAGACACACCTCCGGAGGAGTACCGTCAGCCCGTCGACGCAGTTAAGCACATGGTCGTCTAATAGAGCAGGAGCCAGGGCAGTCAGTACCTTCGCTCGGGCAGCCTCACTGCTCCACGACCCTGGCCGAGAGTTCTCCGCTTTCTCCTCTGACAAACTAATGGCACGGCATCTCAAGACTTACCGCATCCAGAAAACGGTCGCCTCGGCAAATGAATTCTGGTCAGTGATGCAGAAGAACAAAACCTGGACGTCAGTGTTGGAGACAAAGACGCAGAGGTCGTATGTCAGTGTTTTTGCGTTGATGCACCTCAACAAAGATGTTAGAAGTTGCACGTTCTCCGGTGATCGGAAGTATACCTCAAAGAGCAGTACTGGAGTTTCAAATGCCCGGCACGACATCCAGAGGAAGGCCCAAGCGACGCTGGCAAGACAAGATCAACACCAACCTCAAGTCCCTCACGTCAGCCTCAACAAGGATGAAACCTTGTAATCAGACTGACTAGCTCGGAAGGAGAAGAATAAAAGCGCGGACCACGCAGTACCGAGACAGAACAATTAAGAAAAAACAGAGTCAACTTAGCCGGGCGTCATTGACTGCCTGACAGGCTTTTTGAGTTAAACCGTAAGCTGAGCGGAGGCGTTCGGGGTAGCAAGGAGAAAGAGGGAGATGTCAGCCCTTTGACTGCTACGCGGCATCCATCTTCGCTTGTTTTTGCCTTGTTCGTCCTCGTCGTCTTTTGTGACGAGCCCACCTCGCAGCTGCCAAACAGTTCAGACTCCAGCTGCCTGCCTCTGGAGGGTTGCGCTAAGAGCTCGCTCTCCATCACAATCAACTCGGGTCGCATCTCCGCGACATCGAGTGCACGCCGTTGGTCGGCTCGACAAGAATGAGGACTCCCTCTTCGAGGTCTGTGGCAGATTTCAAAAGATTCTGAACACCCTCAGATGATCAAAGCAATCTTCTCGCTTCTCGATCAATGAGAGCCGCTCCTCTCTGGCTTGCCCAACAATGAGGACCAGGCTCCGGAGGCACAGTTTCTAGCCGACGATCACACTGTTTGGGTTCACCTTTACAAGCAGTTACAAGCCCTGCTACGTCTTTCGAGGACTCCCTGTCCTCGAGTCTCTCGCCTCCTGCGAGCTCGCGGCTCTTCCATCCTGCTCGCCTCTGGCGCACATGAGCCGCACGTTGTCTCTGCTAGCCAAAGATCATGAGAGAGACGGTGGATTGCCTTCGCTTTATGAGAGACCACGTCCCCACTTTCTTCATGATCTTCGTTCGCCGCGGCGTGAGGCCCTACTCGAGGAGTCTGAAAAACGGCCTGAAGCTGAACTTCCACGACGCGGGCAACACGCTCGGTGACGGCAACGACGAAAGTTAGACCCGACAGGGCTGAAGAAGATCTCCGTCTTCCCATTTGATCCATTATTTCTCATCACTCTCGCTCTAGTTCGTTCAGCTAGTTCAGCTCACTGTGGCTGCTCATTGAGGATGGGCTCGCGAGTGGGAAGTCCTTGAAGCTGCAACTCACAACCCCCGACTCTTGCATCGCGCGGAGCGATCCGAAACAAGATAAATTCGTTCTCGCTTCCACTGCCCTCTCCCCCCTCTCACGTTAACTCGCCGCCACACTACGCCGGCAAATAAGGTAACTCCTCCGTGGAAGTCTCCGTCTCACTCGTTTTTCTCTGTTTATGGTTGGCCACCTGCCGCGAGTGTCGCTTCCGCGTGCGCATATTTGTTGCGAAATCGGATAGCTTAGCCGCTCCTTTCCACATTACCCGCGAATGTCTGATCAAATTATTGTATTTCAGAGGCGATTTAGACGACGATTGCGAAACAAAAGGCTCTAACTTCACAGCATCCGAGCAGGTATGAACATTTGGAGGGCTTTATTCAATGTATCACTACAATCGCCCCCGGCGCGAAGCGCCGAGGGAAGTTTCCTTTGGTCGGGCACTTTTACTCTCCTTGAGATCTGAAAACTTCCAGTTCTAGCGGCCCAAGAAACTTTTTGAGCCGCTCTAAAGCGCATCGTCAATGCGACTACTTTCTCTACACGCCAGTTTTTAAATCTCAGAAAAAGGTGAAATCCTGG
>JAQIXL010002346.1:0-13420 GCA_034700245.1 Poikilolaimus oxycercus | reverse complement strand
ATGGACTTTCTTTGTCGGCCCGACGAGCTCTATCAGATAAGCCAAAGTCATATTTTTGGCCGGCAAGGTCCTTTAAAGCGAATTTTAGAAAACGGTTCGTGATCATCGGTGAAGGTCTGGAAACAATCAGTCTCTGCCATTTTCACGATGACTTAGGTGGCCAACTCGAATTTGATTCTTGTGATAGCTAAACAAATTCCCACGTCTCTGTCATGCTCTAGTCCAAAATCATCTATTGTTAGATCCTACTCTAGTCACATCTTTGGCAGGCAAATATTATTGCCTTCTTGCGCTGTTTATGGTACCCTCTTGAGAGTGTCTTCATAGTTCCGGTTTGGCTTTAAGTCAAAATAATTCTTGTCAAAGGCAAAATAAATCTTTCTTTCCATGAATCCAATTCATGATTGTCGGCTCCTAATTTGTTATCGAAGTAGAGTGCAGTGGGAAGGACTCGTCAATCTTCTACGGCGGTCAGGACAGTCCTCTTTGTTCAGCTCGGTTCGAAAATGGACGAGGACATGTGCGTAAAAGCGAGGGCCGTGAGTAATGCGCTGATGTGTCAGGACGGCGCGTCTTCCTCGGCGACGCTCCTTTCAACATAGCGTCTCCAGCAAGCCCGTCTTGTAAGGAGGAAGAAAAATTGATCGAATCCTCTAAAGTGGAGGCTATTTCTTCTGAATGAACGACTCATTCATCGTTCATTTGTCACGACGCTGCCTCATCGAGGCGATCATTGATGAACGTCGTGCTCTGCTCTCAGGTTGATTTTGCCAAAATGCTTCTTATTAGCAAGATTTGCGTCCCTGTTTGCTCCAGTCCTTGTTGGAATAAGACGCGTGTATTTTCAGGCAATGGTGGATGCATCGAGACGATATTTCTTGACGAGTTTGAGCATCCTTCGGATTTTTGGGCTACTCGAACAACAATCTTCGCGGAGTCTGCGGACATTGTCAATGGCATCGTGAACTTAAACGGCGGTAACCTTAAATTCTTTTATGAATTATTTTTCGCAGACATTTTTGTTGTATATAGCGACAGACAAGTCGCCTTTGTAAGAGGCGAAGAGTTGGCAGAAGGTGGAACGCTTTGTCCTGATCGAGTTTATTCCGTCGACCCAGAGATCGATGCTGACATTGTGGAGTTGGTCCGCATTGACGGGCACGATATCGGCACTTCAGAGCCCGCCATCGGTCATGTGCGTTTCACCTTTTCTGCAGCAAGTGATGATTTCAGCTGGGCGTCGTTTATAACACAGCCATTGTTGTGATGAAAACCGTGCTTGGAGATTCCGATCTGTCCGCGTTGAAATTCGATGTTCTCACTTGTGAAGATGGGCCTTCGGACAGTGGAGAAGTCGATGATGGGTATGCCGTTTGTCGATGTGAATTTGTTTTCAGAACTTGTGCGAAATTAGTGCACTCCACATTTGGAAAGATGACGTATTTGATCGGGAATGACTCTGGAGATATTGCTGTGTCGACTCAGGATGGCTTCATTTTTGACGAAGATGCGAGGATTTACAAAGCACATACGGTGAGGGTTTTTGAGTGACGGAAGTGTAAAGAGGTGTTTAGGACATCGTGAACGATATCTGCATGCTTTCAAGTTTTGAACAGGAATACATGAACTTTGCTAAACTCCATAAACGTCAACTACCAGACCGTTTCCTCAGCATCAGCGACGACAAATCGCTCAAACTTTGGAGTCATGAGGCTCACAAAGAGCTCGACATGGCCCAGTTGGAGTCCGCCATTCAGCAAATTTGCCCCGGAGATCCTACTCAAAGTACGCTGAGAATTCGGATTAGGATTTTAGGCGAATTTTTCACTTCCTGCAACGACGGCTTAATATGCCAGTGGACTGTTGATGATAAAGGAAAGCTCCATAAAACTGCCCAGTTCAAAAGCGAGTCAACGTGGACGACTTGTCTCTTTTACTTCAAACACAATGAGAGTCGATATTTGGTACGTGAAAGCTCTTTTAAGATTGCTGTTTGTTAAGATGCAAGGCACAGGATGGGGACATTTGTTCCTATGGGAGTTGACAATTTCGCCAAACGAAAAAGAGACGAATGGGCTTGATGAGGTATGCGATTAGGCTGCAGCTTGTAATAAAAACAATCTTCAGCCAACCGAGGCATTCGTTCGACTCGAAGTTCCCGACTTGGCCCCATTGCTTCATCAAACGGAGATTCAGGCCATTCATGCCTTGGAACTTGATGCTTCCTATCTTCTCTTGACTGGCGATGCCAACGGAGTGCTTGTGGTGTCAGAATGCGATGACGATCGTGGTAAGCTTCTTTCGAGGAGATGATCCCTTGCATAGGTGTGGCGGAAGTCCGATCAGTTGGCATGGCTCACGATGGAAAAATTGTCAGCGTCGGCATTCAACAAATACAAAAGTTCGTTCAAAACGCCCGCATCGCTTTGTTTCAGACAATTCATTGCATTAAGCTGCAGTGAAGAGAAGCTCATTGTTTGGAATCTCGCGACCTTGGCGAGTAATATCAGTGCAAGAAAGCCAGGTAGGATTTTTTCAGAATAATTGCTACTACCTGAGCATTATTTTTAGTGATACGAGGCGTCAACCTGCAAGTCAACAGTGAATGGCTGCTTGTGCAAAGCAAGAAAAGTCAAAGAAAGAAAAAGGCCGTTCTTCGCTCTGCTCGGTTTTTATTCATTGAGAATCATCCAGTATCGAAGCGGCGCGGAGTCTGCCACATCATTGTCGCGTGCAGCAATGGAAAAATTCTGTATGTTCACATTTGAAACCTCAACAACACTTCTCTTCAGAATATTTCAATTCCATCCAACCGAGAAAACGCTTGAACTGTCTGACACTCTAGGAAGTTTAGAAGAACCACATATTGACTTCATTAAAGTGAGCAAATACATAACATATGCAATTTCCTATTGATCTTCAGGTCGACGCTTATCTTGATGGAAAGCGAAGAGACGTCTTCGCTATAGCGAGTAATGGAGATCTCTATCGTTGGTCGACTCTAGAGAAGTCGTGGCCCACAGAGCCGACAAGTGTTCTGCCGGTGCGCTTTCGAATACGTTTCCTCAAATCTTCAGATCTCGGAGTCTCC
Source organism: Poikilolaimus oxycercus (assembly GCA_034700245.1). NCBI lineage: Eukaryota > Metazoa > Nematoda > Chromadorea > Rhabditida > Rhabditidae > Poikilolaimus > Poikilolaimus oxycercus. The sequence continues at coordinate 10,329 of JAQIXL010002346.1, read as the reverse complement.
GCTTACAGCTCTGCGCATAAATGCTCAAACTATTGGCGAAAGCATTTTCTACCGTACAGCAGTGGGGACCGATGATGGGCATGTTCATTTGCTTCTTCTAAATTCTGCCGATGTCTCCAACAAACAGACGAAAAGGCCGTCTTATTCTGCCAGGCTACACAAGAACTCTGTGAAAGGTTGACAACAGTTAAAGCATAGTAATATTGTCAGATATTTGGTGGTCCGACAGCGAATGTGTCGGAGGACTAGTTTCTTTGGCCAAAGAGGGAATGCTGGTCATGTCGAGAGCAACTAACACAGGGCTCGTGAGTCAATGAGTGAACTTTGATAGCGTTCAGAGGCCCGACTGTGAATGTTGTGTGAAGACAAGGCTTGCACTCGAAAGAATTGGTCATCGTCCATTGACCATGGTGAATCCAGAAGGATTTGCGGTTCTACCGAAACAGTTTGGACCATTTTGTGAATCAAGCAAAGTTCAGGACCTTTGGCGATGAGTTTTCACGCTTTATTGTTATTGGTGACGGCATCGAAACGTCATCGATCTGCCTCTTTCATGACGATCCGCTTGGTGACCCTTCAGTTCTCTCATGTTGCTGCTGACGAGCACTTTTTTGTGAATTGGACGTTAATAAAAACCATCGCCTCTCGGTTCAGACACGTATACGCCAGATGGTGTCGATGCTCAGTGCTGCGTTGCGGCAGCAAACTACAATTCAAACAGTGACATTTGGCAAAACTCCATCAATTTCGTAAACAGCTATTCTATTTCGAGCTACTCATATTTCGCGACAGCTACTATCAGTTTAGTATCAGTTATTCAAATTGTTTATTGTATTTGTTCATCACGTGAATTTTTTTGAGAAAGTTATTGAGCATAGGCAAATAATTTTCTAGAATTATAGCGACTGCTTACTGTTAGGAGACGGAGAAGATCATGAACGACTCTTACATAACCCAGCTAAGGCGCTCTTTCACCATTCAGAGCTTTATTGGTGGCAAACGAGTTTTGCTCTCAGGTATGCACCTTTATGCGAAACTGAAGTCGGAACTTTCTAGGTAACGGTGGCTGTGTTGAAGTGATATTTCTGGACGACTTCAAGCATCCATCTCAATTCACAGCCACTAGAACGACCATTTTCGTCGAAAAGGATACTGTGGTTAAGGGGATCGTTCAGCTTGGCGATGGTCAGTGGTCGTCGCATGATTGAAATCTGTTTTGGGCTCAGATATTTTCGTTGCTTATGGAGACGAACTAGTTGCCTTTGTCACCGGAGATGAACTGTCCAATGGTGGAACGCTGTGCCCTAGTCGAGTTTACGCATTTGATCCAAACTTTGAGATCAATATTATCGCTGTCGCAAGAATTGATTGCGGCAATATTGCGTGTGAAAAACGCGTTCTTTGTCATGTAGGCGACGCCTATGGTCTCGAATGCCCATACGGTTGCAGCTAGCGGTCATCTACAGCGACGGTTCTCTAATATTGAAAAGAATCGAAGGAAATGCAGATCTCTCCAAGATCAAATTTGTCAAGATTAAAGTTATTGACGGACCGGAAGCCATGAATGACTTTGACGCGTTCGTTCTCTCTTGATGTCTTTATCACAACACTCAGAAGACCTGGCGCATTTGTTAACTTGAATATGGGGGAGATGACATACTTCGCCGGCACGAAAGCTGGCGAACTCTTTGTTATCTCTCAAAGCGGACCTCCACTTGAAAAGGAGACGGTCTATAAGGGGCATAAGGTACATAGGTGCAATCGAAAGAATAGTTTTTGCAGGATCGCATCACAGGAATTTGTCTTTTAACCGAGTTTCAATTGCGTCACATTAAAGATGATATAATATTGGTCGAGCCCGCAAAGTTCCGAATATCTTTGTAACTGTCAGCATGGATTGCTCGATTCGCTCTTGGTCACACGCACTAAACAGGCAGCTCGATGCGGTCTTTCACGATTGTAAACTCGACGCTCTTTGTATCGGAGAAAAATCATCCGGTACGCCATTATTCTGTGTGAACGCGTTTTTTTTCAGGAGAATTCTTCACTAGTTGTGTGAAGGGCCATATTTCCAAGTGGACGGTCGATTTTATTGGAAATATTCGTCAAATTGGGCAAATTGATTCTGGATCCCCGTGGACGTCTTTCTTGTTTTACTTTCAGCACAATTCACACAAATATTTGGTTGGTTTGCTTATTGGTACGACTACGCAGCATTAAAGATGCAAAATGCGCACGCTGGACATATTCTATGCTGGAATGTTCTCTCTTCGGACTCAGAGCAATCGAAGGAGGTGCGCTTTAGATATAAGACAGACTTAAGAAGAGCGTCACTTTGGTACTAAAAGTGCCCATGAAGGCGTTCAGCGTGCTTGGTGTCCTCTACAAAATTGAAAAGATTTCAGGGAGGCGGAAAGTTTGAGAAATTTGAAATGCAGAAGGTCGCGCCAGTAATGCACACGAAGGGAACTGTGGCGGTAAAAGTTCTCGAGCTCGACAAGTCGTATCTCGTTTTGACTGGTGACGTTGGCGGAAAACTCCTTTTATCGGAATGTCAATACAACTGCGGTAAATCAGTAGACGCAACAATTGTTTGTAGGAATTCCAAAAATCCATGCTCAAGTTTTTCATCCTTTCCAAATTGTCGCCGTGGACATCCGACGAGCTCAAAAGTAGCAGGCCCTGTTCTTCACAATGCTCTTCAGGGACTTGCTCGCTTTGAGCTGTTGTGAGGAAAAAATAATTGTGTGGAAAATTACCACAAGTCAGGGTTCGAAAAAAGGTATGAGCAGGAGGTCGAACTGACTGAAAAATGCTTTAGATGGCACTCAGAAGTTTGATCTTCAAGCACACTGCGAATGGCGGCTAATTCAGAACAATAAAAAGAAAAAGTTCGTGGAATTGGCTTGCGCAAAATTCTTCAATCTCGACGAGCATCCAGTTTGGAGGCGTCGTGGTGTTTCTCATCTGATTGCGACCAGTTGGAACGGCAGCATTCTGTGAGTGCGCACTATCAACTTATCGTTTGTTACTTTTCAGGATTCTCCAGTGTAATACAGCAGCCAAGTCACTTCAACTTACAACGACACTTACGGTGCCGGATGCAAACGGAGTTTTTAAGAAAGTAGGTGGCCTATGTTCAACACGATTTTCTCAGGCAGAAGCCTTCTTGAATGGCGCGAGAAGAGACGTTTTTGCGATTCATGACAACGGCTGTCTGTTTTGCTGGTCAACGGCTGAGAAGTGCTGGCCAACGGGACCGACAAACGTCATCCCGGTTAGTCTTCCAATCCAGTGAATCTTTCAGATTGAAAATGGCCCACTAACAGCTCTTCATTCAAGTGCAACCCCATTTGAGGATGGTGTGTTCTATCGAATCGCTGTAGGGACAGCCGATGGCCACCTAAGAATTTTTGGTTTCCCCTCAGCCGATCTTGATGCCAAGCATCCTTACGAGCCATGGGAGTTTACCGGTCATCCCCATACAAAAGGAGTTCAAGGTGCAGAAATTCATTCATCACCGCTTGTCGTTAGATATTTGCTGGTCAGGTGACGAAAGCTCTGACGGACCAATTTCTCTCGGATGTGACGGGAGACTCGTGAAGACAAGGCAAATAGAATTCCCTGATGTGAGTGCATGCTGCTGTTTTGTCAAATGTGAATTTAGAACTGCAAATGTTGTGGAAGGAATGGAAAAGCAAAAGTGGATTTCGAGGTGGTCGGTCATCGTCAACTTGTGATGAGCACGTCAAAAGCTTTTGCTATTCTTCAGAAAAGGTTGATTAGAAAACGAAAAAGCAAAGTTTCAGTGGTCCTCCCCGATATCTGGTCGTGGGTGATGGCTTGGAGACGGCTTCAATTTGTCTTTTTCACAACGACGTTGATGGGCCAACAGTTGATTCGTGCTGCTGTTAGCGCGAGACTAAAAACTTCTTCTTCATGCCATTCTACTGGCCATTATTATTTCCCGGGTAGTAATTAGGATTGAAACGCTATTAGTTCGGTGGTGCTCTAAAACAACCGACGACTAATGGAAACTAGACGCATTTTCAAAAAAACGTAGCTTACTCAGAGCAAAGTACAAGTTTTGAAAGTTGGCAAAATTCCAACGTTCTGCAGAAAGTCTCACTTGCAAGATATTGTCGTTTTTCGAGGCAATTATCGCTTCTTACACTAAGCGCTTCCATTAACACATCAAGTTTTGCAGGAAAATGGGTTTAAGATAAAATCTTAAGAGAATGAACGACTCCTATGTCATCCATCTGCAGCGAACCTGCATCGTTGAAAGTCGAATCGGGGACCGACGTGTCCTGCTTTCTGGCAAGTTTTCTAGCTTTGACTGAATTATTTTTCAACCTTTTCAATTTTAGGAAATGGCTGCACCGTTGAAACGATCTTTCTTGACGCCTTCGAGAATCCATCGGAGTTTACGTCCATCAGAACAACGATTTTCACAGATGGAACCACAGTAAAAGACATTGTTCATCTCGACAATGGTGGGGGGAAACTGACTTTCATAATATTTTTGCAGATATCTTTATTGCGTATGGCGACAATCTTGTTTGCTTTGTTACTGGAAAAGAACTGACAGCGGGCGGTTTGCTTTGTCCAGATAGAATCCGCGAACTCGATACCAACATTAATGAAGACATCGTTTCAATAACCAGAATCGATGGAAGCAACATCGGATCTGCAGAGCGAACTCTCGGTCATGTGGGTTGAAGATATTTCACTTACGATGTGTTTCAGATTGGTGTTGTTTATAACAAGTCCACGGTTGTACTGAAAACAATTGACGGGAATCCAGACTTTAACAACATAGAAATCTTGGATCTCTTTCTGGCCGATTGTCCATCAGACTTTGAACCCGAAGATCGAGTGTTTGTTCTTGTTCGCTTGTCGAAGAAACTCGCTTCAGGTCGTGCGCCACAATGGTCTATTCGCTGATGGGACAGTTGACCTACATGATGGGATCCGAGGACGGAGGCTTTTACCTCGCCAGCCAAGGTGGATTTCAATTTGACGATACCGTCACTTTTGATGGACACGAGGCAAGAACCTGAAAGTTATGAAACATCCATTTCAGGACCGGATAACAGGAATCGCTGTAGCTTCAAGCTTTCAAGAATCCTATGATGACATGGGATCGCAGCGGAAACGCAACGTTCCTGATGTCTTCATTACAATCAGCGTGGACAAGTCACTTCGAGTTTGGTCGAATGCCCAGAAAAAGCAGCTGAATGTTGCCACACACGAATGCCCTCTGGAGGCTCTCTGCACTGGCGATGTCGCTTCGGGTGAGTGGGCAGAGAAATAAGTGCTAACTATAGGTTTTCCAGGCGAATGCTTTACATGTTGCGCAAAAGGCCACATCACGCAATGGCGTATCGATCTCGAGGGAAATATCCAACAGGTTGCTGAAGTAAACACGGACTCGTCCAGGGTGACCAGCTTGGCTTATTTCGTCCATAAAGATCGGCGGTACTTGGTGAGTTCTCTTCATTTGTTGATCTGATTTTTCTAAGGCTCAAGGCTCTGGATTTGGTCACCTTCTTATTTGGGAAATTCCATCGCCAATTGAGCAAGCAGAGGTTGGTTTTTGAAAGCAGACTGATTTGCAGAACAATGTTGCGTTTGTTAAAGTGGAGTTGTCTAAGCTCGCGCCTGTATTACACCAGGCGGATATTCACTCTGTGAACGTGGCCGAATTCGATTCTTCATATCTTCTTCTAACAGGGGACAATAGTGGCACCCTAATCGTCTCCGAGTGTCTAAACGATTGCGGTAAGAGAACTTAAAAATGGAACAATATTTAGGGATTCCAAAAATTCACTCCTCAATTACTATTTATTTTTTTGTGCTTCAGAAGCGTTTTAGCACTTAGTTGCAGCAAGGAGAAGCTGATCGTGTGGGATATTTTCAACAAGGAGCCAGGGAAGAAGAATGGTTTGCGAAATCCTTTTTCTGCATTTTAGTCCTTGTTAGTTATTGGCAAAAGGCAACTTCAAGTGAATAGCCAGTGGACCTTCAAACCACTTCAAAACAAAAAGAAAAAAGCACCGGTGGAATTTCTATCGGCAAGATTTTTCCACTATGATTTTCATCCGATGTGGATGCATCGCGGTGCTCTTCATATCGTCGCCACGAGCAGCAATGGAAACGTCTTGTGAGTTGCAAAATTCGCCCCCAATAAGACCTTAAGGATATTTCAAAACGTTCGCTCTTCGAACTCGCTCCAACTAGTGGCCACACTCACTACACCAAACGAGGAACGCGTTTTTCTAAAGGCAAAACTTCCCTCATTTGAGTTACTGAGAATTTTTAGGCTGATGCGTTTATAGATGGTGTGAGAAAGGACGTCTTTGCCGCTGCTTGCAATGGTTGCCTTTATCGATGGTCAACAACTGAAAAGTCGTGGCCAACCGAACCGATTAGCGTCATCTCGGTACGTAATAAGTCGAAAAGGGATATCTATAGATTGCACGCGCTGCTTTGACAACGCTCAGACTCTGTTCAATACAATTCGAAGAAGGAGTTTTTCATCGCGTCGCAATTGGCACAGCAGACGGCGATGTGCACCTGTACGCCAAGGCCTCGGACGACTTCCCTGATATGCAAGGCGTAGAAAAATTTCAGTTTTATGGTCGCCTTCATTATGGAAGCGTGAAAGGTTTGAATGAGTCTTTGTCACTTTTCCTGTTCCACAGGTGCTCAGACCCGTCGGATTAATACAGTATGCCATTTTAGCTCGACTACCATCTGGCCAGCTCGACTACCATCTGGCGCGTGACCAAAACCCGGCGCGAGTACGAGGGAAACGGTCGAACGAAATTGGACCTTATATGCGCGCGCTCGATTGCCGCGTAGTCGCGCCGGGGTTCAGCACGGCAAGTGGCCAAATGAGAGCTGCCAAACACCAAAATCACTTCGCGGTTTCAAGTGTGACTAGAATATTTGGCTCATCAAATGCACCAAATTTCGCCTCAAGAGGCGTTCACTGCGGGAGCCCGCGCCAATCTTTTTGAAGAATTTATAGGAAGCGTGAAACCGCAATCTCCAAAACATGATTTTCCGTCACCCCGTTTCTCAAGAACATGCAGTTCATTACAGCGTTCTGGGCGTGCTCCGTCGGATCCAACGCTACTGTGACTTCGTTCATGTGGCCAACGTTGGGGCGGGATAGATTGGGCTCTTTGAATCGTTCATCTGTTTGTTCAAAGCGACACTCTTACTGCGCGATCGGTTTTAGCAAGCGTTTTAGCAAGGTTTTAGCAAGCACCTGTATCACGATCACTCGAAAACACTTCCAGTTCGTTGCGTTTCGACGTCCTTTCAATATGTTGGCTTCTTCTTGATGCCCTGTTCTAATTCTCTCGTCTTCTTGTCGCTTCTATGTTTCACCCACATTTTATTAGACTATTAGTTCCAAGGTGACATCACTTGCCGAGTGAAATCGGCCGGTCAAATCGTTCAGCCAATTCCCTCCATGAAGTTAGCGGAGTGTTCTGTATAGTGAATCAATCGCTCTCTTTGAAACCGAGTGAACAAAGTCGGTGCAAGGACAATTTCGGCTTGAAGGCGAGCTATTAGCAGTTTTCGATCAAATTGAAAGCAATGGCTGTCGGAGATGGGCACTGAAGACGACGAAACCTGTTCAAACGCTCAAAACTCTGACGGCATTCTGCTGCGATCGGCTCGAACATTGGAGTTCAGCTGGCTAACCCAAATTCACGCTGAATACCGCTTCAAGCAACCTTTCTTTTTCTTGCGGCGCCAGCTCACTTGACGGTTTCATGTCTTAATTTTAGGTATAACAATTTAGCGGCACTGATAGGGAAGTGGCGCTCTCTTAAGTACAATGGAACACAACAAAGACATATCACGACATGCATAAAGAGAGATGCGCCTCGTGGAGTGTAGGTCCCTAGCGATTGTCGTGTGCGATTTCATGTCCTGTCGAAGGCGTGGGTAGATTTCGTGCAGCTAAGCCCGTCATGTATCGCCGTCAAGATTCCGTTTCCGGATTGTTGTGAATTCGCGAGTCATTTCCTAACTCTTGGCGGCTATTCACAAAATAGCCTGAACTGAAAGGGCTGTCTGGTGCGACCTTGTTTCTTCATTGAAGTGTTGGATTCGTTGATTCAGTCTGCCGCTAGATTTCACCTTTTCACGGACTTCTCGGTTTCGTGCGGATTTGATGCATGCTGACTTCATCGAATTGTGTTCGCATATCAACGTGACTTTTTTTTTTCACAAGACTCACACTCTTGCTCAACATTGAAATGTTTTGCGTCGGCAGTTTCAAGTGGCATTCGAGAGGTTCCGCGTTCATCTGCTTGTGATCGAAGGAAGGACGATGAAACAGAAGAAAGCTGACAGTCGACGACAGTCTGGAAGCTTCACCTAGAATCACTTGAAACGAGGTCATGTTGACATGCATGGCGAATGAAACCTTATCATCGTCACATCCAACTTTCAGCGCTTATCAAGTTCGCGCGAAACCGAGAAGAACATGGAGAAGTGAATTCTAGTGGCGGGCTGAATCAACGATCTGGTTTTTAAGGGCAGCTCCATAACGAGATAGCAACGTTGTGTTCCTCAGCGCCGACAATTCAGGCCAAGTTGAAACCGTCGTGATGTTTTTGAAAAATCACCTCTGACATCGCAAAAAAGCAGGCGATGGAGCAATGCGTACCGCTGTAAAATGTCTTGAAAAGCGAAACCTGAAACGGACGAATACGGAGAGCAACTGATTGTGAGTTCGAAGACACCCAAACGGCAAGTGCAATGAGCAAGTTCTACATAATGTTTATAAATGCAAAACCTGAAACCGATGGACGGCGGGCGGCATTTAGTCGGATTCAACTTCGTTCATCTAAGATTGTTTCCACACTTTCAAGCCTCAGTCACAAAACTTCTGAAACAGACTACTAAACGGGTAACTGCAAGGTAGAAGGACGTGGAGGATGAAGACCCGGGAAGAAGATCATCACTACTTTGAGTCGAAACCATCCTTGCACGGCCTCCTCCTGTCTCACTCCCACTTACGGCCATTTATGTCGCGACTCCAATGTGCTTTGTACTTTGTCAGTTTGCAGTGCCCTCGTTTGCTCCGCCCTCGGGCTGAGCCGAGGAGTCTTATCTTACGTTTTGTCACCGGATAAACGCGTTTACCACTGAACCGCCGTCTCGACAATTCTCGACAATTTATATCTCTTCCGTGGGGGCCGTATTGAGCTTCTTGCGTCGACAAGTCCGTCTTTACTTGTTTCCTCACCTAGCAAGTAAAGTCGAGTTAGGATGCCCTTCAAGCTGGCGGTCGAGAATCTTTATGGCGGACGTGCCACGCAAAGCATGCATTTGGCCGTTTCAGAGTTCTCATGGGTCTAGCTGTGGCTGAGAGCCGCACTTAGACAGCGACCGAGCTTTGCCAATATTAAGCCACTGCGATGTCGAGGAATGAAGAAGCGGAACTCTTTGTGTTATTTCCGTGGAATAAGTAATGCACTTCCTCAGTGGGCCGTTTCAAGGCGTGTTGTTCAACCGAAACAATTTGAGGTGCCAATTCATCGCTCGCCAGGCCGCGGAAGTTGAATATGGCTCTAGTGACCCGCGTCGGATCACAGTTGGACTGTTTCTGGCTCAATCAGCAAATACTTTCATGTCTCGTTTCGCATTCGCAAATGTGTGGCTTGTCAGTTTCACACCGAATAGAAAGGTGAAGTTGGCTTGAAGACGCCAGTAATCCTTCTGGGAAGGGGACTTGTTCGTAATGTTCGTAATGCGGAATTCTTGTCAAAAAAGGTCTTGATCAGACGTTCAATTTGGCTGGCCCAAAGTCACGCTGGATGCCGCTTGGCAAAGTTGGCTCGAGGTGTCCTCTTTCCGTGTCACACTGAAGGGAAAAGCTAAACCATTTGCGGCACGACAATGTTCGCCAATGGTCGGTTTTTCTTACAATAATCTCCTTCGCAATACTATGGAAATGACGTTTTCTAATTGTGAGCAACGCCAAACACAGTTTGTCGTCGATCCACACGGTGCTCAGTGTGTGAATTCTTCATTACTTTCAGCGAACTGAAAGAGTTCGTATTTGCGTTCGACTTAGCGTCGCCCGTCGGAGTGGCTCAAATCGAGACGTGATGTTTGGTCTCGTTGGCTTCTGGTTCTTTAAAGTTCGAAGTGAAGCTAAGGTTTCAATTTCTTCTAAAGAGAACGCACGATCCGTTTCTAGCAGTTTTTAAGCGAATTCGGTCTCCGGGGTCGTCGACTTCAAAAAAGTCGTTTTCATCGTTCTTTGACATCTTCATGGCGCCTTACAGCGCGGGC
>JAQIXL010002345.1:0-13421 GCA_034700245.1 Poikilolaimus oxycercus | reverse complement strand
ATATTTTCCCGTCCGCTGCTTCTATTTGCGGTAATTCCCACGCGCACATCGATGTGCGGCCTTGACAGGGTTTTTTCGAGGGAGATCAAAATTTTTTCCTCACGTGAAGGTCCCTAGACAAATAATAAAATTCTCGCTTTTCAGCTCATCGCCGACACCTTTGGCGGTGCCGTCGCGTACGCGCAGTGCTGCAAGACGGACAACTGCAACGAGAAGCTCCCGCTGCCGCGTCACTGCCACGTGCCCGAGAAGAATGATGCGAGTTTATTTCTTTTTGCAAAATTAATTTTCCATTCAAACATTTCGAATACACCGTTTTCAGACTTCGAAATACTGTCCACAACCGGCGGTCTGCGTGGCGGGCAATCGAGTGGAGGACGGCAAGCCCGTCGGCGGTTGCCTCGGCGGCACTTGCGATGATGTGCTCGAGGTTTAGCAGTAAATCTCGCGACAATCGAGTCTTTAGGTGGCGGAGCGAAAATGGGGCGAAGTGAGTCTGACGGAGTGTTGCGACAAGGACCTCTGCAACGAGATCCCCGATTGGGTGACGACGACCACCACCGAGGCGGCGCCACGCCGTGCGCCATCGCATCTCGCCCTCGTCGTCGTCGTCGTCGCTGGCCTCGGCCGACTTCTCCTCAAAATTTGATAAACGCATAGTAGTATCTCGTGTCTTTTGCTTCATTGACTTTATCAACAGTGCAAGTTAAGAACAATCCAAGCGCGGAAACACCGCGTATGTTGCTATCATACAGAGATTTTTGCCACGTCGGAACTTGATGTAGCCCTTGTCGCCCCAGTTGATGCCCCAGCTGAATGTCTTGAAAAGGAAGAAGAGGGGCTATAAACCTGTTCTTAATGAGCCAATATGGAATTCCTTCAGAAGTTGTTCCATAACCAACCACCAGAACACTGTGAGTTACATGACCATAAACGTCATTATCACATTCTGGATCGTCGAACACGCCTAAAATCATCATACTGGTTCATTTGATCTCTGCCTACCACTCTTATATTCTGCAAAATCAAACGTCGTAGAGATCGACACTGATATCGGGCCATATTGCGCTAGAACTTCAGCTAGACCTTCCTCGTCGCCTGGCGAAAGTCGGATAAAACCGCAGTCATGAGCCACGGCCTTCTGAAAAGTGAGCTTTGAAAGGAGAGAAGGGCAGCCTCTCACCTCCAATTGGAAACGACACGCTCCTGGTCGATGTGTGTACGGGTAATCGTCTTCGAGCATCACGCCGCCAGCTTGACGAATGTATAAAAAGGCCGCCTCTGGCCAGGCTCCATCACATCCGAGGCACTGATTTTCACCATAAGCCATGTATGAACAACAATCAACGAGTTGTTGCTCGCTCAAATTGTTCAATTTGCCGGTGGCAACACAGGTCACACCTTCTAAAGAGCCAAGCACACTGAAGGCCCAACATGAGCCGCACATTTTCTATTACAATACATGGGGCTTTCTCCTATCAATTCTGAATCAAACCTGGTTCTTGACGGGTGTCACGCAACCACGATCAAGCCAATTGACGCCTGAAGGCAAGGAGCTTGCGTTTAGATGTCCGTGATAATAGCCGTCAGATGGAACTCTATCGCGAATGCCTCTAACACAACGAAGTGACTCTAGCTCCTCAACTGTCTAAATTATCACATCAATAAAAAAGAGTATCTCACTCGATCAGAGAATTCATTAATGCCGAGTTCGTACGAGGCTAAACCAGCCCGATAGCGCTGATTATGATGTGCAACATGCCGCAAAGAAGATTGGAAGAGCTCATGCCGCAATTTCTCTTCGGTCACACTCGAATAATTTTTACCTTTGACGCTTCAAACTCGCTGGCTGCACTTACCGAACTCGATTTTATAACGCGTCCAGTTGCGTAAGCTGTGCGATGAAACAAGCCCTCGAAGGCATCCGATTAGTGTCAACGAAATCAAGAAGAGCGAAGGAAGCATAGATTGAATGATTTATCCTTTGACTGAGGATGTTCAAAGTGGCTCTGGCGGGAAAACGGGGCGAACATGGCGGGAATTCAAGCCTGGTCTTTCCTACAAGAACTGTGCTTGAGCGAATTCAGACCAAAGACTCTCTGTCAGCTACAAATTGTATGCAATCAATTGTGGCGCTCGCACGATCGACAAAACGAACAAAAGCTGTAAACACCATCTCTGCACCATGGCGTCTGCATCAACAAAGCAATCAACGAAAAAGTTATGGTTGTCACTATCCTCCCTCATCCTTTCCCCTTCCTCCTACTTCTTCTTCTTCATTCGATCAACCGCAACTTCGTTATTTTGATCAGTATCAAGATCACGAACTGCAGAGAACGCCACAAGGAAACGTCTTGACGTCGTCGTCGATGGGACGAGTTGCACCCCGTTGCGAGACGGCGTGGGCGTGCATCGAGACAGAGTCCAAAACAATGAGAAGTTCACACAGAAGATGGTCGCGGACACAGAAAACGTTGCCGTCACTTCGTTGCGTCAGCACAAAACACTATTTAGGAAGCCCCTTGCATCAGAGAAGACACGAGGTCAATGAGACAATACCGCCTGTCTTCTCACTGTGCACAGTCGAATTGTTGACTGAGGAACACTCAAAGGCCACTTCAGAGAAGGATTATGTACCAGCATGCTGAACTCTTGTTTTCACAAGATCAACAAAATATATCGTACCTTGCATGATCTTTTCTGACCAAGAATAGCCCTTCGTCTCGCCTTTCAAGTCAACGTCATTCTCGAAAAAGACGCCACGATGGAGAGGACTGTCAGTCTTCAGGGTCCACGTGACGTGAGATGGTCGCTCTTCTCGATCTTCCATGATATTGAACCCTGTCTCGATGCGCGACGTGGTCGAGTGCAGGTTCTTTCGGGTCGTTCTTCTTCTTCGTCTTCTTCACGTCGAACCATGTGATCTCCCGTCCACGTTAAGGCACGCCAAGGACACCTCCACCCTCCCTTCTCCATGGCAAGGGTTGACAGACCAAGAGCGACGACGTTACAGTTGGAGCGTGTCTCGGTGACCGTTGCGTCGTCGCGTGCGCGTGGGTCGGTGCGTGGTGCAGGCTTCCTTCCCCCTCCACCCACCCCACTCCACCCAGCAAAGTTTGCAGCGTTCTCTGCACTTCTCGATGAGGATATAAGTGCTGGCGCCCTCATGGTGGGGTGACCGAGCAGCGAAAGACCGTGCAAAGAACGGCTTGCAGACGTTTTTCAATCAAAGAAATCAGCAAGCATGCACATGTTCAAGAGCTCACATACAGTACCGTGGGAACGTGTAGATGGCGAGACGCTAAGCCGCCGGTGAAAAAAAGAAATTCCATTGAGCGTCCAAATCATGCCAGACATATTTTTCATGTCAACAACATCGAAACAACAAGGCGTGGTAACTTTTGAAAATCGCTTGTAACTTCCGGCACGTGTGAGCATATTCCCCTTCCCTGGACGGGCGTCCCCCATCAGCCAATACCGCGCCGGCGACCAGGGCCAGGGTCAGGTTACAAAACTTGGAGCGTGTCTCGGTGACCGTGCTCAGGTTCGGTGCAGGCTTCCCCTCCTCCTCGCCTTCACCGCCTCGTGGAGTTTGCAGCGTTCTCTGCGCTAGTTCGACGAAGATTCAAGGCGGGTCACTTGCTTCTCGGAGTTCGGAAGGGCGGAGGACCACAGACAGAACCGTTCTTCTGCAGAAGATCTAGGCTACAAGGAAACCAGTAAGCATTTCGGGGGAAAGTCATGCGGTCAGGAAAACATGGTTCAACGGGAGTAATAAGAGCGTGGCATGATCGAAAGACCCTCGCGACAACAACTTCTCAGAGCTTCGTCTCCATTTTCCATCATGAAAGAGGAACAACTTTTTTTGCAGAGTGTCAAATTATCCTTCGGCTCACCACGTGGTATTGACATTTCCTCAGATTTTCCTAGAACTTGCCATCAGTCGCAGTTGCAATTTTCACTTTCAACACGTGCCTGACTGCTGCAGTCTTACTTCCATCTCGACACTTGACAATTAGCGAACCCTTCTTCTTCACGAGACCAACGTGGTTTCGACTCGCCGCAACTTTTCTCGGAGTCTGCAGTGTTCTTTGCGCACGATGTTGATGATATAAAGAGCGACTTCAAGCGTGCTCTGGGTGGGCAAGAATGGGGAAGGTCCAAACCTTGCAGAAAAGGTTGAACTTCAAGGCACAATGAATTCTGTAAGAAGGCACGGTGATCAAAAAGACAACGTTCCGTGCTGATTATGGTATGATCACAAGATGGGCATGCATGAGAAAGGAGCAAATCACAAAGACTGCGCATTGTCAAGCCTCCGAGGAAAAAATTCATCTAGACCGACATGGTCAAGGTTTCTTCCCCCTTGCCTGCCTCGTGTCTCTTCCAAGCGACAACGTCACTTCTCAATTCAGGGGTTCCTTCTCTCCGCTTCTCTTGCCCCTATCATCGCACGTGATGGCCCATTGTGTGATCTCCCGTCAACCTTTTCTGCCCTTCTCTCTGCTTGTCTTACACAAAAATGGACTATGTCTTGCTGGCCTCTTTGCCGCGTGCTTGGGGGGTGCGCGGTGGCCTGTCAACGTCAAGTCAACGTTTTCCTGTAGCGTTCTCTGCAGTCCTTGCTCTGGAAACCGAAGCGCCGTCTCGAGTTTTTTTCCACTTTCGAATGCAATTATCCGATTGTCAATTAGAGAATGCAGCCTTTTTAGTGGCTTTCAGAAAGCTTACAGAAACGCTAATTCGACTGGATGCACGGCAAACTTCTTTTGAAAAATGTCAGAAGGACAAACTAGCTAAACAATTTCTTAAATAAAAGAATTTCGTGGAAAAAATTCGTAGATAATGGCACGTTTGCCGCATTTGTTCCTTCATCGCGTCACTGAACTCACATTTTTGGCACGAAACTTGGCTTTTAACGGCGCGCTTAAATTTCCTATCTTTGCTCTCCAATCAGCCACATGTGAAGCTAATTATTGGTGTTCAATTATGCGGACGCACGCCGCAAACATGTTTCGATGAATTTATGTCTAGCCACGGAGAGAAACATAAAACGCACGAAACAAAAAGTGCCAAAGAAATTGTGGAATCGCCGAAAATATACGTGCCTCGATGGAAAACAAGAGCAAAGAACACTGCAACCCAATTGAGCTTTCAGAGCAGAGGCTAACCGACATGCAAAGCAGCCATCTCGAAAACATCTCGTAACAGTCAAGTCAGGGCCTCGATCGATGGGCGTGGTTCGAGGAGACGATTTGCGCAAATGTCTGCGTGAAATTGTCAGGAAAAGACAGCATGAAAGCTCATACACAACTTCTCATATTTCAGTGCTTCATTTCAGAGAGAAAATTTGTTTCACAAGACCAATGCAAAAGCCAACATATTGAAATGAAATCATTGTCAGCTTCGGTTTTCGCGCGGATCGTCGACGTTCTTCCTCCCTCTCCACGACGTGGACGATGTGGATACTGCGCGACGCGGTCGTCGCTTTCGGCCTTCTCGTCGCCGTCCTTGGCGACGGCTCCACGACGCCCCGACCTCCTCGATGCTACGTTGATAATTGGGATGTGTGTCTTGCCGCTCATATGTTTTGTTTAAAAAAACAAAAATAAATAAAAATAAAAATTTTTGAAGACAATATGCGATCCGGACGCCACGGCGTGCTACAAGGCGTACATCGAGCAGTTCGGCGTTTTCTTCAACGGCTGCGCTCGCAAGTGCGAAGACTCCGTAATCAATCAAGAGGTCTTTTCCTCTTTCCCCGTCCGAGATAAGTTTCAGCTCCTCGCCGGCACGGGTCTCAAATTCACATACGTCAATTGCTCGGCGCATCGGCGTTCCAACGGCGTCGACTCGGCCATCCGTTGCAACGTCGGCCTCCTCAACTCCACCGATGGATCCACGAAAGGAGTTCTCAAGGTCGGAGAGAGAGCAAAAACGAAAATTGGAATAAAATTGCGGCAATTAAAAGAATTTAAATTTGCGTGTGCGCTTTAAAATTGCCATACGAGAGATTCATTCAAAGATTGGCCAGCGGCTTCAGAATGCGATTTGCGAGAAGGGAGCCACGCAGTGCATTAGCGCTGCCACGCGGGACGCCGCCTGGATTGGCAGCTGCACCGCGAACTGCGCGACCGCCAAAAAGGTTCGCGGTTCAACGGAACAGAATACACAACCCAACCCTTTACTTCAATAGGCACTCGAGAAGCAATATGGCAAGTTAGCCGACAGCAAGTGCTGCAAAGGTGACGGCTGCAATAAGGTTGTGAACAGCTTTATCTCTTTGTTTACCAGAAACAAACAACAAACAACTTATTTACAGCCGATTCCGCCGCTCGAGTGCAACGTCGTCGGTGGCGGCGTAACGACTTGCCTGCGACCGGCCGCCTGCATCGCCGCCAACGTGCTGGCGTCGGGTGAGCCGATCGCCGGCTGCTACTATGGCGCCTGTGAGGACGGCTCCAAGGCTTGTTTACTTGTTTACTCAAATTTGTTGACTCGTTACAGAAGGTCGACGAGGAGTACGGTGATGTGCAGAATTTTGAGTGCTGCAAGTTGGACCGCTGCGCGAAGGTGCCGGAGCCGCTGCCGCCGCCCGCCGACATGAAGACCTTCAAGGAGACGACCATGCTGCCGGGCATCGACGACCCAGAGACGACGAAGAATGAGTCGACGATGACGGCCAGCTCGCTGCTCGCCGCTCTCGCCGTCTTCCTTCTCCTCTTCTGAGGAGGGCCGCTCCTCTTCAAGACTTCTTCAAGAATCGTACCAAACGAACATCATTGCCTTGATAAAATGTTTCAATCCACTGTTTCTGTCGAGTTAGAAAAGCACCAAGAAAAGAAAAGAGCAATATCTAGGACGGCCGCTTTTGTAGAACTTTCTTTGTCAGTGTTTCTTGCCATAAAGCTCATACATACCCCAAACTCGGAAGAAGCACCGTACCAATCAATTGATATCAGCGTTCTCTTCTCGATTGCGGTCGAAGAACCAAAACTCAACCGTCTCCATGACTACTCGCAGCTCCTCCTTCTTCTTGTTGGTGTTGCAACGAATCACGACGAGCACGAAACCCCAGAGAACGAAGAGCGCGTCGTCGTTCTCCAGCTGGGGCGGCCGTGGTCGGGGTGGCGAATCGGCCGCGAGCTCCGCCCCTCGCCGCCGCCCATATAGAGGCGCACCCACACCGACCGATCAGCACCTGCCTGCTCATTCCAAAGGCAACTTCTCCCCTCCATTCGCTCTCTCCTCTCTCCCTTCAACAATGGGAATCTTCACTGATCGCTTCCGCTACATTATTCTGGCCGTTGGCTTCCTTGGCCTCGTCTCCTTGTCCTCCAACCCGATGGCCTACAACATCGCCATCATCTGCATGAAGAAGGACGTCTCGAGTAATATAACTCTGGAGGATGGGGTAAGTGTTCTTTCAAAGTCTTCAAAGTTCTGCTTTTAGACAGAAAAAATGCGTTTCGACTTCAACAAGAAGGAGGAGGTCATTATCTACTGGTCTCTGGCTGCTGGAACAATCCTCGGCTCCCTCCCGTCCAACTTCATCTACATTCGTTGGGGCGCCCGTTGGCCCTTCTTCATCTCTGGCTTGATCTCAGCCATCGCCACCGCCGCAATCCCCATCGTCATTTATTGGAACTTCTGGCTCTTCATCCTCTGCCGCTTCATACAGGTTCGGTTTTTCATTAAGACCCAAAGTAAACACAATTCTTCTTCAGGGCGTGGGCTACTCAGCTGATTTCGCTGCAGTCGGAATCCTCTGCGTACGATGGGCGTCATTAAAACAATACGCCGTCTTCATCGGTGTCCTCATGAGCTTCTCGCCCATCTCAATCACACTCACCAACGCCGTGTCTGGAGTGGTGAGTTGTTGTTGTTTACCTCTTTGTTTACTTTTTATCATCTTTACTAAACAATTCCCTTCAGGCATGCGGCTTACCCACAGGCTGGCAGACAATTTGGTACATGCACGCCGGCTTCGGTATCATCGCCTTCGTGCTCTGGATCTGGGTGTACAGCGACGACCCGCAGAACACTCCCCGTGTCTCGGCTGTGGAATTGGAGAAAATCAATCGCGGCAAGACCAAGGAACACATCGAACGTGACAGCTTCGTCCCATACTGGGAGATCATGAAGAACCCGGTCGTCCTACTCGTCTGGCTGAACGCTTTCTGCGAACTCTCCTGCTACGTCGCCCTCAGCACCTACCTTCCACTCTACTACTCCGCCATCTACGGCATGTCCACGGCTACGACAGGACTCATCACGGCTCTCACTCAAGTCGGTCACTTGCCCGTCAAGATCTTTGCCGGCTTGCTCTCGGATCGTGTCAAGTAAGCGCTTGTTTACTTGTTTGTTTACTTCTTACAGACAGTTGTTTACTCTTTTGTTTACAGGAGCCTGTCTGAGGTGACAAAGCTGTGCATCGGCAACACGATCGCGGTCGGCGGTTGTGGTCTCTGCATCGCCGGCATTGCCTTCACACCGCAGAGCATGCCCGTCCTCTCCGTCGCCATGGCCATCGCTTTCTTCCTCGCTTGTGGAGTGAACTGCGCCGGCTTCTACAAGGCTGGAACCCTCGTGTGCCGGTACGTTTTACTTCAATTTGAACCTTTTTCTAAATTCTTTCGACTTTACTAATGAGAAACATTTCAGACAATACAGCCACTTCGTGCTCTCGAACATGCAATTCACCAAGTGCATCGCCCTCATCGTCATCCCGCTCCTCAAGGTGGTCTACGTCGGCGAGGCGAACGACTACTGGCCATCGTGGCGCAACTTCTGGGTCACTCAGGCCGTCGTCCTAATTGTTGTAAGTTTCAACTTCTCAATTTAGAAACTAATTTCAAAAATTTCCAGGTTAACTTTGTTTTCTACTTCGTCGTAACGGATCAGCCTGCC
Source organism: Poikilolaimus oxycercus (assembly GCA_034700245.1). Classification (NCBI taxonomy): domain Eukaryota; kingdom Metazoa; phylum Nematoda; class Chromadorea; order Rhabditida; family Rhabditidae; genus Poikilolaimus; species Poikilolaimus oxycercus. The sequence goes on along the minus strand of JAQIXL010002345.1, from coordinate 4,511 downwards.
GAATTCACCAAGATCACGCGTGAGACGGTTCGGCAGCAACGTGAGGAGAAGCTCGCCGCCAAGAAGGGCATTGAAACCATCAAGGTCTGAGGCGTCGGCCACCTCCACAACCACAACTGCCTTTTGACTATACATTTTGTTCATTAGTTTTTCTTTTCTTCTTCTTTTAATTCTGCATCCCCCTCATGTATCTATACTTTTATGTTCACAATCCCGGTGCTTTCGCAGCCTCAAGGGTCCCACAATTGGTTCATGCAAAAGGGTCTAAGTCACAAAAAACGCAAATTCATTTTCGACCTTGTGGGTGGTTGTGAAAGGAATGAAATGTGAGAATAAACACGTTGTTCATAGATGTGCCCCAACACAGAGAAATGCCTTGAATATTCATGAGACGTCACAAAAATCAAAGTAGGCGAGAGGCAGATCAAAGTAGGGCAAACCGGGAGAGAGAGTGGGGAGTGAGAGAATCAGGGTTCATACACCGAGGACGGGTGAGTCGAGAGACAAAAAATTCGACCGGGCGGAAAATTTTGTCCCGAAACGCACCGAGCGACCGAAGGTCGGCCGGTCTCGACTGTGGCGGCGGCGACGACGACGATGAGGCCATCGCCTCCATCAACTCAAAGCGAAAGGGAGCGAATCAGTCGGCGGCAACTCACAATCAGAGACGTTTTCCCTTGTCTTATTACTCGTTGTACTTTAACGCAACCACACGTAAGTTCAACTTGTCCTCCTCTCTTTCCTCCCTTTTCACTAAAGGGACTAAAGGGGCCGCACCCACAGCGACAACTTCATCGACGACATAGGCGCGAGTTCAACGTCCGAACGCTTTTACACTGCTTGTTGTTGGTCTCTCTCTCTTCGCCGACTTTGATGCCGTCGATGGCGAGACGACGGTCGGGTCTCGACGCGAATTTCGCCGCCGTCGTCGGCATCGGCCCCAATGAACTTCGATCTCAACGGGTATTCCCAATTCGTTCAATTCTGTGTTTTGCCTCATCCAAAGTGCACGATTAGAGGGGAGACACAAAGGTTTCTGAACATTCATGGGCCCCCCTCCGTCAGACTTCGATACGAAAGCCGCTCAGTGTAGTTTCGAAAAAATTTATTCACACAAATCACAGCACATGAATGAATGTATGAACGAAGAGAAAGAGGCACGAACGAGAAACACGAAGAACGGAGATTGTCGTAGGGAGAGTTGGAGTCGTCGACTACGCTACGTCGCCACCCAACTGCGAAACACTGTCACAAAGCGTCCTTTGGCGGGACTGACAAAGCACTATTCCGGGGATCGTTCTTAGTAAAAAGATATTTTGACCTCTGGAGAACAATTACGTCAATGCTTGAAGAAAAAGTTGGTGATCGATAGAAGATGAACCTTTTACGAAAGATTGAAGACTAGTTTATTGCATCTGCCTATGTCTTGATAGAGAATCGATTCATGTCAAAAGAGTTAGGGGGAGCCGCAGAGAACCGTCTCAAATGAACCCAAGTCGACGTTGATGAGCCCACGCACTAAACCACGCGTGCTGGAGAAGAAGAGAAGCGGCCACCGAACCAGGGTTCAGGCATTGTAAGACGCTCGTGGTGTCGGAGTCTGATGGGAGATCGCAGAGGGTGTCACGTGCGGAAGAGAGAAGCGCCAGAGAAGTTCAGGGCGTTCATGAAAATGGTCAGGGAGAGAGGGGGGTTGAAATGAAACTACTGAAAATTGGCTTTGGCGTAGTTTTAGCGTTTATTTTTCGTTTTCAAACTGTCGTCGACTTTTTCAACTGATGACAGAAACCAATCAATGCGGTGACTCCTTCGTCACCTGTGCTGAAACTGCCAATAAGCGGCAAGACTTTGTCCGGGCCCAGTTGTTTGGAAATAGGAGAGCAACAGGATAACGCAACTAATACAATACATTAATGAAGGAATTATGAAACAAAACGAAATCTCAAGCTCATCTGCCGATAACAACATGGGTGGCGCCTCACTACTCTGTTTTTCAATCAAAAGCAAGCGTATTATCGTGGCTGATCTAATTTTCGCCTTCCTTGACGAAGATCAGAACATGTCATCAAATAGAGACGCCACAAAGAAGGAGAGAAAAGGGGGAGAGAAGAACGCGAATCGTGCCGATGTCGAGGAGCGCCGCGCACCCAGCGAGCCTGCCCGACCACGCGGCAAGAAGACAGGGTCCAACCATTATTGTAAAGACAGAGCACGATCAAGGGGAGTCACTTCGTGCTGATTGAGATCACCGTGTTCTCCCTTCTTCCATAACGACTTTTGTGCAGAAGGCACTGCATCGTCTTCAACGTCGTCTTCTTCTCCTTGGTGTTTACTGCCACATTCTCCAAAGCGCAGAGTTCACTTCAACTAAGAACACTCAAAGTATGAGAACGCTTTTTGACCCTCTCCGCCCCCGGTATAAATAGGAGTCGGCTTGGGCTCGAAACTCAACCTTTTTGAGTTTCTTGGAAGCACAACAAATTTCGAGAAAATTGACCTGAAACCATGAATGGTTGATCTATTTTTGCGCTAATTTGGAACCGCGAACATTCAAAGAAGTAACAGAAAGACCAACGAAGCAAGTACAAGAAGGGTGCGTGCCGAGAACGAGAGGCACCCGCTAATTTTTTGTGTCTTTGTTAAACCCCAACGTTTTACGACATTCGCTAGCTCGTGACAAAGATCACGAGCGTTTTGCTCGTCGAAGAAAGAAAAAAATTAGAGGCCATCGGGTCGTTTTCGCGGCAGGACCCGTTGTGGGTACTGTGACCGCGTCGGCGAAGCGGAGGGTGAAAATGCGGCCACGCCGTCTCTTCTTGGGTCTTTTCATTCGATTGCTGCAGCGACAGAGCGGGGGTTTTTGGTCACAGTCAACGACGAGAAGTCGAATGTGAAGACGCGATCGTTGGGCGTAAAGACGCTGAAATTTCTCGTCTCAGGGAGGTTCTGCCAGACCGCCGTCGTCGTCAAATGCCGATTGTCGCGACGTCTTCGCTCCGTTTCACCTCTTCCCTTCATTGTCCAAAAATCTCATGGGACGCAAACATTTTATTATCAAGAAAAGTTTGAATTCAAAAGAGTTGGACACAATGCAAAATAGTGAGGGCTGTTTCTCAGAGATGGTGACGCCGGCGACGGTCGCGATTCGTCCGGGTTCGTCAGCGCTCGTCCATCACCTCATTGCTTTCTCAGAGAAGTTGGTGAGATTCAAGTGGGAGACGTCGATCGACGAGCCGCCAAGCTGGGCCGCCTTTCATACCTCGACACGTTTCCGTTGCTTGAGTTGGTGTGTTTAGTGATTTTTCGGTTTCGATTTAAAATTTGTAATGTTAGTATCCTCTTGTAAAAACACGTAACCAGCATAAAGAGAAGAAATATTGTAATCACTACCTCATGTTTTAGGGTCTTCATCGGTCGCAGCAGTGGCCATGTAAGTCTCGGGGATAAAAAACGGAGTATTTTGAAAACAGGTCCTGGAGCGTTGTGGCTTTCCGTCCTCTAAGGTTCCTGAGGCGCGGCTGCTCGAGGTGCGCTTCCTCTTCGTTGGCCGTAACGGAGGTTTTTTCTTCTTTAAAAATGTTTGAAAAAAAAACAGAAACGCTGGATACCGTAGTCCTGGGTAAGGAGACCCTCTCCGAAATGGGGAGTGAAATCAAATCGACCGTCGTCGACAACAAAATCTCCTTCTACGCGAAAGACACCGGCAACCGTCTCGCCATCGAGCTCCTCCTCGACGCTGCCTCCTTTGAATTGCCGACCTCGCTTCCGTACGCGGCGCCGCGTCCTCGTCTTGGCGACTACCGACTTGAGGCGCTGAGCTTTGGCAACCGCGACTTCACCGTCTTCGGCAGCGACGGCGGTCGTGTCTCCCTCTCGCGTTCCTTCATGCATTTCATCGAGTTAGTCTTTCTTTTTTTCCCGAAATATTGCTTGAAGCCCATGGTTCTCCCGTCTACTTGCAAAGGATCCCGAGTGTCGCGAGTGCAACTTTGTCTTCCCTATCATGACCGTCAATACGGTATGTGCAAAGGGATACTGTACAATGTGCGTTTTAGGTGATCGTCTACGTCCTCACTGACCGTTACATCGGCCCGGCGACCTTTGAGAACATGAACGATCTGCAGGAGCTCTTGGAGTTGCTGACGCTATGTGAAAAGCAGAACGCTTTCGTTCGAGCCATGGAACTGGACCTCCTGAATCTCGTCGCTGAGGTTTGCTTTTTTTTCGAGAAGAAAATTTGCCCTTTAGCGCGCCGATGATACAACCTTTCTTCTCAAGGGATTGGCGCACCTTTCAGCAACTAGCCAATGCCAAAAATTTGAACTTCTAGAGGTGATTTGGCTTTTATTTTTTTCTAATTGTAAGGATCAAAATGCTAGTGTTTTTTTCGCATTCGAATATCTGCAAAATATTGCAGACAAATTGCTATATTTATTACCAGCGTCGCTCCGCTCCGCTGGAGCGTAAAAGCGGCATAGTTTTAGCCCGATAGGCGAACTTCTCCCTCCTTC
>JAQIXL010002344.1:0-13425 GCA_034700245.1 Poikilolaimus oxycercus | reverse complement strand
ACCGCATCAAAATCGGTCCACTGGTGTGCGATAAATCGCATTTCGTAACTGTCGGAATCCAGTGGGACACCCTGTACGAGTAAGTGGGCAAAGGGCAAAGTATGAGTAAGTTTAGCCGTGAATCTCTGGGAAGTGAAAGCGCACAAAATACTTCGACGTTTAAAAAGAGTTTTTCTCGTCGTTTTTAAAGCAAAGTTTAGCTTTGCCTCGTATTGGCGGAAGATGCAATCGCTGGCCTGACAATGAGAGGTGCCGCCAGCATTGCGTTTGCTCATGATTAATGACTTTTTCCCAAAAGTGTGCTATTTTTTACTGTTTTAACGCTCATGTCAGCACGGGCCTGTGTTTCTGTGGCGCCTGACGCCTCGGTTAGAATCGAGGCCTGTTAGCGTTTCAACCAATGTTTACGTTCAGTGACGATCATCGAACTTCGAGGCAACAGACTAGAGGAATACGTCGAAGGTGACTGAAGCAGGGGCACAGTGGTAAAAGCAAATGTGAGCAGAGTATTAATCCCGTGATTGTCACTACGCTAGTGCGCGGCAAATGCTGAAATAAACGCGCTATGACACAGAGAAAGGGCTCAAAAACCACTTCAGGACCTCACCGGCCACTGAGTGCCGTAAAAAAACGGTAGACGGCGGCAGCCAAGAAGTTGAGCCATCAGGAAGAGCAGAGAAGAACTCACCCATCCGAAGAGAAGCGACGCTGCGAACTGACACAGAGCTTCGACCTTCCGATGCAGATTTACCAATTGAACCAATTCAATTCAATCCATTCTCGTTATTCGAATTTTTCCGCAGTAGGCTAATTGTAAGACTATTTGGCTGATTGTGTTCAGCAAGAGAAAGCGAAAAAGGGAAGTGGACCTTCAGCATCGAGCAAAAAGAACACCTCGTGCATTACCGCATATCAAGCACGCTGTGTTTTTTCTGCTCGCACTGGAATCCCATCAAAATTCGTTAGAAAGTTCTTTAGCCTCCTGCGTTGTTTCGCAAGATTGTGGACAACTTAAATCAATCTTTACATGATGTATCAGAGGGTGAAAGAGAGGATCGGCGGCTTCGGCCGTCCCAAAACTTTACACTGAAAATATTTCTTTGCCTACAGCATATGATTTGCAATCATTTAATTTTTAAATTCCTTCGACAAACACTAAAGGAGAACAGGGCACAAGGACAAAATGCCGAACCACTTATTGCTCAGCGTTTTTGTTGTCTTAATCACACCAGCACTATCTATGATTATTTTTACGGACGGTTATTTAAAGAATATTGTGGCCAAGTTCAAATATTCCCACTTTCCCAGTACGCATTTTACGAAAATTTGACATATTGTAGCCACAAAACATTTAAAAAACAACTATTATTATTATTATTTGGAGAGTTGCAGATTGCAACGTTACGAAAGATGACGATCAGACTACCATACCACCATTAGATTCGTGGAAAACATGGACATATAAACCTTGTGATGAGATTTGCCAGTTTTTCAACTTTGTTCACGGATATTGTCATCAATACTTGTGTTATTGTGTCAATAATGAGGGCAATGAGTATGGAACGAAGTTACAAATGTACTGGGCGCTAAGAACTCCGACGACAACGACAACGACTACCACACCATGGACACCGACGACACCAACAACAAAGTCCACAACCGACGATGCCACCGAAACCACAATTACTTATGACCCTACTGATGAAACTGTGGAAGATGCGAAGGGATAAAAATTCTTGTAACTGTTTATTCTGTTACTCATCAAGTAAGAAACAACTAAGACAATTTTTGGGAAAAGTTAACGTTCCCATTCATGCGTTCGTAACCCGCTCGCGATGCGGGTTTCGTTTTCTTCAGGGCCTCAGACAAAAAGCCGCGGCTTCCTTTTATGACATGTTCGAAGTAACGGCGAAGTACTGCTTTGCAAAATTTTGCTCTGCTATGGCACTAAGGAGATTGTTTTTACGAACCGTTCGCGACGAAGAATAAATGCCCTTTGTTCAATAGGGTGATAGCTGACAACACTTGCATTGTAGTGTGAAGACCATTCTGAACGAGGCGCCAAAAGCCCCGCTTGGCGGCCTTCCGCTGCAGAACTAAAATGTTCGATAAACAGGGACATTTGCTGGCCCACCTCTCAAATGGAACCGTATGAAGAAATTTGTTCAATGCGATTGCTTGGAAAACCTAAAACAGCCTTAAAATCTCAGAAATCGCACCTTGTGCTCGTGAAAAATCTCCATGAGATCCTGGTAATATGATGCTAGACTCTTTGGAACGTAGTAGAAGTCGCTTACGGACCAGCCATCATTCTGAAATTGCAAAAAAAACTTTTAACTCTTCGAACCCTTTGAAGTGCCAATGCCATATTAACTCCGAGCCCATTCGTCTTTTTGTGCAGCTTCAATGCGTCGTAAAAAAAATTCACCTACCACTGCCTCAAACGTTTTGACGAGTTTTTGAATTTTTGAATTGTTCGATCGACTGTTTATTGCATTAACGACTGAATTTAGCGCACTCTAAAACAGCATAGGTTATTATCCTATTGTACAATGGGGTTGAGACAGAGTTGAAGGGCCCGGTTTGGGTTGGACGTCGGCCTAGCCGCGGTTAGGACTGGTGGAAGCAAACCGGGATGAGGATGACGGTTTCATTCCTTAATTCAAAAAGGGATTTGTGCAAGCTGACAGTGCAAGAGTGTACAGGAGCCCAAAGCAAAGTGCAATGCCAATCACCATTCCGTTGGGTCTGTCGTACCAATGATGCGCTCCCACAATGCTGATGCCCCGTTCGTGCACAGTCATAGAGAGATCCAACGGCTGCCAGAAATTGAATACCGTGTCATCAGCAATCACAAAATATCCTAGAACTACTTATTGCCCTTGGTCAGACCATGAATGCCAGGCATTCTCAGCTCGATTGCTTTGGAGAGGCAAGCGTACGCAAAATATCCGCGAGTCATTTCCGCAGACGACAGTTCGATAAAGTTAAAATCTGTTGGAAACGCTGGATATCCATCTTCTCAAAACGTTTTTCTATATTTTCCATCGACTATAATCTACCATTAATAACACTCTCGTCGTAGGGACCGCAGAAGATTGTCACAGCAAAGAAGGGCGCATACATTCGATACTGCAATATTTTCTTCTCCCTGTAATTTTTAAAACAACTTGAACAGCCATAGAAGCGTGTAAGTCATCACTGTTCGTGATTATTAAAGCTCGCTTCAAATTCTCTCTGAATGGAGTAAAAGAGCGAAGATTTTCAGCCACGTTCGAGGCAAGTGGATGTTCGTCTGCTATGGTTACATTTGCTTCCTGAAAATCGTACTTTACTGCGCAAGAACAGAATTACAAACCTCGCACCAATAATCCAGTTCCAGAAAGTTTTGAATGGCCTGCTTAGCTCTTTCAATCGGCTGTTCGGTTTTATAATTTTACTTTTTCTCGCACTAACCGGATCGGCAGGATTTGTCGGTAGATCGTGATCGAAGTGTAATCGAACGTGATGACAATTAGCGTACTCGATATCTGGACTGTCGCTCACATTATACTTGGACATTTGGTGAATTTCCTCATCTGTAAAAAGGTTTGGAAATACGTAACCGATTCTCATCAGGTCATTGATCCAAGCTCTGAAAATGTCTTTCTAGCAATAAGAAGCACAATCACTTCACGTATTCTGCATTGTCCGCGGTCCAAACAGCCTCGTACACTAATCGTTCCGCCAATTCGACCATGCAACCAGGAATAGTTTGTTTTCCGCATTTCCATGCAACTATTGCTTCAAAAATTTGCTCCGTAAAATTGTCGAGTTCACTGTAAATCTTTTCGCACAAGCTGCGTTTGTGAACCTCTCTTCGGTTATGTCACTTAGTTGAACCTGTTGGGACCTAACTTTGATTGCATTAGCTGGATAGAATGCCACATTCTGACCGGCAAGATGCAATATCTAAACAGACTTTTAGTTTGAATTTTTTGACCCTACCGGTGTTGCAAAATAGCTTCGCCAGATTTCCATCACGCGGAAGGGAATTTTTCTGGGCAGCCAAAGCGTGTGAAACGCGCTTCGATGAAAAAGTGTGTTTTGTGAGTTCCAGGGAGAGAAGGCATCTGAGCTCATCATGAAAAGTTGAGATAGGTCCTCTACTGTTTGCCAATACAATGGGTGGCGCATGCTTCTGAAAATGGACCTTCAGACCATGGATTTCATTTCCATGCAACAGCCGATATACGGCATCAACATCAGGATCCTGAAATTATCCATCATGCCGCGTCAGTTAAAAACAAGCCTTGTCTATAAGTCCTTGCTGAACGGCCGGACGATCCATACTCCGACAGGTTCGCAACTGATCTTGTCTTACTGCGTCACCCTAAAATTCACGAACATGGGCAAAACGCAAAGTCTTCGAACGCGTAAATATTTGATTGGAAATCCACGCGGCCACATCATATCATTTCCAAAAAATCTATACGGATTGAACATTTGGCACTGGTTTGGCAATGTTTCGGTGCAGTTGTAATTTGGATGATAGCGGACACCGCTGATTTCCTCTTCGTAATCGAATTGGTTTAAGCCAAGATCTGGATAAAATATTGGGCCAAGTAATGAAGAGCTGACTGTATGGCTCGTTGTATTCGTCGGCGTCGTAAATCCACTCGGCGCCCTTTTCGATCGCATATAAATAACCGATGTTCTTGCGAGTATAACTATTCCATTCAGCATGTTTGAAGATTTCATAGTTCTTGATGACCTGTGCGCGATTTTACGCGTTGAAAAAAATAACCGGCATGTCGAAACTTAAAAAGTGCACATCTTTGAAACGCCACTCAAGCGGAGTCTTGCCGTCTGTAACCACAACAACAGTCCATTGCTTTAATTGTGCCCATTTCTGAAAAAAAAGATGCCACAGAAAAAAATCTTCCCTGGATAGATTTTGCTGGATAAGATAGAGATGTCACAACAATCCATTTGTTTGTTCTTTTCTGCGCGATTGGCACTCTAGATTTCTTGCAAGCCAAGATTCAATAAACCAACGGTAGATATATTTCTTCTTCGGTATAGACTAACGTGAGACAGATAACTCTTCCGATATTTGTTTGGAAACAAATTGTGAATATTGCAAGCGCAGCGATCGCAAAAGCAAAGAGGTAAGCAAATTTCTTGTGGATAATGAACGAAGATGCTGCCCGTCGGAATTTACTGAAGAATTAAGCAAGCGAGACAAACTCAACCTTCTTCGAGAGAAATTTTGAAGTGAGAATCCTAACCAAGCGATATCGTTAAATTCTTTCATCGAATGAACCGATCGCCCTATAATTCGTCGAGTGTTGTGTTTGTCGATTGCGCTTCTCTAATGAGATGCGGCTGGCTAATTTCAACTGCATACACTTAGCATAGGGTGCATGTTTACGGACTGGAAACCAGAGCGTTCGAAGATTGATATTTTATTGAGAGCGTTGGTTAATTGAAAAGGAAAGCGAATTTCGCCCTGTGCATTTGCGGAGTGAGAAATTTTTGCGCCCTTCCTTCGCTTTTAATCACTGGCAGTTGCAAGTTGCTTTGAAGTGCCAGGTGCAATTTTTGCAGAATATTGAGAGAAATTGTGAGAATTATGCGTTTATCCAGCATAAATGCTGCTGTAATTATAGCAAAAAAAACAACAACAGAATAATGCCATTGTCATTTATTCAAAGCCCTTTTTCACAAGAGAAAAGGCGATCATTATCCTTGCAGCGGATTTGTTTCCGTCGTTGTAGTTGTCGTTGTTGTTTCGGCAAGGGCGAATTTGATGCCGCCGTGTCCTAAAAAGCAGCAACCCAATAAACACCACGTGAAGTAATGATTCACCTCGACTTTTTTTCCAAGCTCGCGCATAATCATCTCCACGTTTGTTGACACACTGGCAGCGATACTGATAGCAGTATCCACCGTCTGGAAACTGGAAGAATTTGCAGATTTCGCTGCATTTCTGATATTCCCAAGTGGAGGCGGCGTCCATTTCGTAAATTTTCACTGGCTGTCCCCATTGTTTGGTTTGCTCATCAAATTTCGTGGACACATTGCAAACTGAAAAAGCGGGGGAATTTATCTGCATGGACCAATGGCTAACCTGGATATTCACGGTATTCCAACTTCCACAATATTGTTTCCAAGTAGCCGTCGGGTAGCGTGGAATAAATGTCCTGAAGCAGGCAAAACACCACTAGCAGAACACACCACACTCGCATTTTGCCAAGCTTGAACACTGCCGAAGGGCTTAGATGACTGAATTCATTATCAATAAAATTTTAATGCGGGTTGTCAAAACTGTCACCGCAGCGCCTAAATGCATTCGAAGTTTAACCTAAGCCTAGGCGTACGAGCAGCTGATGCTTGCGCATGCTTACATTTCAGCTCGGCAAAAATTACAACTTGATACGTGGGGGATAGTTCCCCAGAATGCAGACTCGATGTGTGACAATCCGCAGCTTCAAACGAAGAACATGTTTACTAGAAGAGCTCCCAATTAGGTCGTCATTTCAGCGTCGCCAATGAGCGGCTGTAGTAAGGCTGAAGGTAACATTCAGCGAGGGCTGCAAAGAAGCGGAAATATTCTGTCCAAATTTATGGAAAATCCAAGTTCACAAACGGCAAGGTAGTATTCAATGTATAGTCGTCCAATTTGCCGGTGCCGCTGTGGAAACAGAACCGGACAGGCAGGGCTGAAAATATGAATGAACTAATTACAATAGAATGGGGGCCAACATGTCTCCATGGAGGTGGCGGACCAGGGGATCCTCTTTATCCTCCGCCTGATTGTGAGTATGGCGTGCCAGGTAGTCCAGGTGATTGCGTTTGAGTCAACCCGTCAGTCCAACTCGGTGTCGCAATCCATAGGGTTTTCATGGCTTCAGTGACATGTTTCAAACGATGCTGCATAAGAAATATTTTAAGCATATTAAAGATGCCAGATATCACTTTGCACTGCACAGTATAAATGAATAGCGGCCGCGTGAAGCCGGACTTCTGCCAGTCAAAAATCCAAAAATGTCTCAAGTTGAACTAGATAGAATGATGGTAACGTCCGCCGCAAATGAATGGTAATGGTGAAAAAGAACGAAATATTCACGAAAGTTATCTTCGACGGATTGTCTGGATAAAATGATACTTGTGTTTCTACAGCGGCGACTCTCATTTTCGTTACAGTGAACTTTGAGCTCAAAGCAACTTACAACTTGTTAGGTGAAAAGGAGAGATACCTGGATTTTCAGCTTTTTTTGCCGTTGCCGCAACGGATCTGCTTTTTTGCATATAATCGACTTGTAATCGGCTTATAATTCACGAATTTTAATTGCGTTATTGCATTGCGATTTCTCAGCTCACCAGTTGAGAAAGCATTCCCCGTCATGCACTGCCATCGTCAACCTAACGATGAGAACCGTCCTGCTGCTGAAGAGAAGCCTTGTCTTAAGACATTGCCACCGGTTGTACTTTCAGAGATTTTTCACAACATAAATTTTCGAGACTATCTCCGTTGCCAACGTCTATCAAAATTCTTTCTAAATGTTCTCCGGCAAGATTTCGATGGCATTCAGCCACTGAAGATCACAAATATGAACGTGGAATTACATATCCCATCGCAAACAAGCGGCGATGGCATTATCGGCTACTTCACGCCCAGAATTTGTGAGGAGCGTCGTCCACGTCTCTTCTGGCGATTAGCATCCAACCAAGAAGCCGAGGACATTCTCAAGTCCAAGGACAAGAAATCAACTTTGGTGTCTACCGAGATTTCCGAATTATTCCTTCTTCATGATGAGAAAAATTGGCGCATCGTTTCACTGAAAACAGATCGAAACGAAATAATCTTGGATGTGACAAAATTTATTCGAAAACGGTTTGAATTAGCTGGAGTCCACTTCTATGCCGTTGATGGCCCGCAATTCGGAGGAATTCTCTCGGCCGTACCAAATATACACACTCTCCGAGTCGAACAATGTGACTTTGATGTGCAAGACTTCACCAATGCACTGACCGAGTTGAAAGTGACCAATCTGCTCATTACCAACCACAGGACGACCAGATCGCAATATACAAACGCTGCTAAGGCCTACTTTCTAACGCTTCCCTTTGTAGAGAATCTGGAAAGTCTAATTGTTCACATTTCGTTTGTGGTGCCGTTGTTTACGAACGAAATTCTAGAGCGTATGAGAAAGTGCGCTTATCTTCATCTTGGGCAAGAAACGGAAGTCACCGGCATTGGAATCCGCAGTTTGATCGAAGCGTGGATCGCCGGACATCGTTGGATTGACAGTGCGACACTGATCACGATGGACACGGATCTCGATTCCTATTTACCAGTCAATCATGTGTGCAACGAGCGTTGCACGTTTTTGAAAAGTGCCGGTGACGAAGTGCGCCATATCTTCAAGAGACAATCGGACTCTCAAGGCCTGTGTCTCTGTTTGCTTGCAACCCGAAGCGTTTCGGTTCGTTTGGTCAGCTTTAAAGACGACGAATGAATTGTTCATTATTCGCAGAGGTTCTTTCTGAATATTGAATTCTATCTGGCTTTTAGATTCTCTTGAGGACGTTTTAATTATTTATTTCCTTACTAATCGATATTCCTGATCAGTCTTCATGTGGCAATTGGACATACTTTTTTTACTTTGTGGCTATATCTCACCTTTTTATTAACCAAGCATTTTATTCGCTTTTAATGCGCGTTCTCAATAAACCTTTCATTAAAAAATTTGCACCGAATTGATGAGGCTTGGCAGAGAAACGCATGAATATTACAGAATGCATCAATGCAATGATGAACGACGCTGTTCTCAAGACTGCTCCATTTGCTGGATAAAAATCTAGAGAGTGTAAAAGAAGTACTTTTATAAGATTGACGAACGTTCTAGTCACGTGATAAATTTTTCCTTTCGTTAGTTGTCCCTTTTCTCTCCTGAACAAAATGTAATAAAGTCTCATTGTGAGACCTCACACCAGGAAAAGATTACTGTGCCAAACTAGAAACTTTCTCGACGTTTCGCCGAATGGACCTCAAATGAATTAGATCGTGGCGACTCTTTTTTTTTGAGACCCTCGAGAGTGTCGAGCAAATCTCGAACTAATGATGTGCAACAGCAAAAAAAATGATGTAGAAAAGTTAGCCATGCTACGAAGCAAAGTAATCTAATGAAAATAATACTTTTACCTTGTGTCATTTGTGTCTGTCATGCTCGGTATGTCTATTTTCTGTCCAATCGCTTCATAATACAGTTTTGCCGAAAGAATTTAGGATTCACAAGCACTTCGTTATGGTGATTTCTGAATTTCTAATCTTTTAGCGACTTCACTGTAAAGCCGTCACAAGGGGAGAATGCTGTCTCGAATCTGGTCGTTTAACACGGCTGTGCTCTTTCTAGCGCAGCTAAGAGAAATTAGTGCTCCTGATCGTGAAATTCTCGATCACAATTCCAACAATGACGACGGTAATTCCTTTTCTACAGAAGAACACTTGGGATTTCAGCCACGGCAAAGGTGTTCTGCTCCCAGCATACGGAGCCGCATTTCTGGGACGACATCACGTTCTCGTGCTATGTTCGTTACGATGGGTTTGTTTTTAGCAGCATACTTATTTTACCGCTTTTTATTTCCGTCAGCTTACGCTGCCAAACTTTTTTTTTACTTTACATGCACTTGCATCAGAAATCAGGTTGCATCAGAAACGGAAAATTTGCAGATATTTACGTGACAGAGACTGCAGTCGAGATAACAGCCTCGATGGCGATCTACGCTCGCAAGTGGCAATGCTAACAAATACGAAACTTATACTAAATTTGTTCCCAATTCTTAACAACACCAATGGGCCATGGCCGGTATAGTTTTTTTTCTTTGTGCGCACAATATTCTTCGAATGTGAAATGCTTGCAAAGCACAAATTTAGACCTTTCACTTCAGCTTCTCGCATGAAGGCACCCCGGAACGATGTTGCGTAAGTTTTGCCCTCATTTCCTTGAGCGCTATGTCCATGTAGAGCGTAACCACGTAATCATTTTAGATACCGACCTCTAATAGCTGCGTACTTACTTCCGAACGCGCAAACTGGAGAGTTTTAGATCTCTATGATCCAGCAAATCCTCGTTATGTATGGTTTTATGCAATTAATTCCTAACGAAACTACTCTCGATAATTTTACTAATTTTACGTCTATTAAATTTGGAATTTCTGACTCCTAAATTCGCCACAGTTTGCAGTATTACGCTTCGCCGGAGTTATGGGATGTGAATCAGCCGAACAATTATTGCGACAATGGTGGCAATAATTTGTATAGAACTAGAGCCGTCCTCTCGATAACTCCTATTGAAAAAAAGGAAGAGAATGATACGAGAAGAGAATTTCGCCTTCTAGAAGTTACCACTGACTCCAGTTCTCATGTCTGTTTTTGCTTACGATTTTGCAAGATAGACACCATTTCAATTGCAGACGATTTGCCAGTATCGAGGGCCAGAAAAACGGCCAAAAAGTGAGTTCGATTCAACCATGAAAACCCGCATCGGCTTGAGAATTCGTTTTGGAAGAGTGGTGCATGGAGCAAAAATATGGAAGCGTCGTACGCGCAGGCGTTTACGACAAGCTAACCGCCTCCTGCTACATTACAAGTCCAAAGAGCGGGTATGGGTTGCGAAAAATCTCTTTTACACGGTTTTGCCTAGACAAGACTGCCAGAGTTTACGTACACTAGGTGACCCACACCTGGAAGCTCAGCCAGCAATGCTCACGAGTCGACTGCTTATGCAACGAATTCAAAAGATGGATCCACCATTTGAGGTTTAGCTTGTGCGTCATGTTTGAAACTTTAAAACAACAGTCGTCTTACCGCTTACAAGCTGGGATAGAAATGCAGAAGGCTGAGGGAGAAGGTACAAATCCGTGCCGCAACTACCACACTAATGATGAATACAGCGGCGGAGTAAATTTTCCTTAGTAATGATGCATACTCCGTATAGGCGTATACGTTGCCACTGTCGATATGGTCAAAGATCGAAAATAATTGCAAGAAAATCGGTGTTGGATTCCGTTCGCCTGGTGAAAACTTGCTTGTTGCCGACGACTACGAGTACGTCGACCATACAGTAAGTTTTTTTAATCCTGTAATTAAAAGCTTGTAAACCAAACTGGTCACTTTGGGAATATTGCAGAACGTGCATTAAGTTTTAAGAGAAAAATTTCCTTCAGCTTTGCCAAGTGCGTTACAATACACCGGACCCGAAAATTATTCTAACTGAGGAGAAGATCGAAAGCCTAAAAACTTGGTGTGACAACCAGATCGATCCACTCTACATGTACACCGGCTTCTACGACGACGAATCGCAATCTTGTTTTCTACGCGTTGACACACCTCCGCCAATAATCTCCAAGGACAGGTCTGATATTTATTTTTCTTTTTGTTCCACATGTACGTAAACCGATTATTCTCGTCAATAACAATAACTTCAGGTTTCGAACAACTCAGGCTCAATTCGTTGTACTGAACGCGAATTGTCAGCGGGTAGCCGATCTCCCTCTGCATTTTCATATTCAACTTGCCTTGGCTCACGATGTTGAACTTCTGGAGCGTATCTCAGCCGGTCTTGCTCATGGATCGGCAAGTCACACTCACGTTTTCTTGTCTTTTTTCTTCCCAATGAATCTCACTTCATTTTAGGGCTGGCAGCATGCTTCAGTAAGCGCGGTTTATCAGGGAATAATAAAACCATTCAACTGCAAGAATTTTACTGCCCAATGGAAATGGGTTTCGAAAGATTATTTGCACGGGGTTGAAGTGAGTCAACTCGATAACCTCAATTTGACTGTCAAACAGTATCCGGTACCGTACCGTGCCTGGTCGCCTCAATTACACATGTATAACTGGTGCGACGCTCCGCCGAATCCCTTTGCCATCCTGCATCACCCTGGCAGTCCGTATCGAGGGCTTGTAGACGCGGATATGGAAACGGTCAACAAGGGTTCGGTATGTCTATTTCTATGCTTCACCAACAATTTGTAGACTATTTGTCAAATTCGCGAGGACAAGGGTCGAATCAGTGAGCAAACCTTATCGCTAGCATGCTGAAATGTTTAGAGCGTAGCATAGAGGCGTGGTGCGAAGAAATGTTGAATGTACGCTTCGGATACCTTGGTTTTTACTATCCGCCAACAAACTCATGCTATCTAGCCCTCGATTTTCCTAGACTGAAAGAATGGAACAAAACAGACATGATTCTGCCGCTGTTAGTTCTGTTATTATTATGTTGGACAGTTACAGAATTCGAGAAGATAAGCTGAAACTATTGAATCGCCATTGTGCGACAGAGAAAATAATTCCGCGTGTGCGTCCACAGTATCACGTGCAATTAGCCATGCTGAACAATAGTGAACTCGTCCAAATGGCATCAGACGCCGTTGACGTCCTGCGTGGAAAAGAATTGGCTAGCATTGAATAATTTTTTTTTGAAACAAATTTCTTTTTTTCCTTGAAAATCTAAAAACTTTCTTGTCAAAAACAGAAAAAAATCTGAACCTTTTGCGTTTCAGGAACGCACTGGTTACGTTGTGAATGCACTAAGAAATCTTATACGAAAATGCGGTCAAGATGACTTTCGATCACAGTACGACGGACACGACTGGATAACGCGCGACTTCTTAATCGATGAATGGGTACTTTGTCCTTCTAACTTTCAAGCGCGTTTTAGATGCCAATCAACGGCACGGGACCCGTATGGGCACGTGATCAGCCAGATAATCGTTGCAGCGGCGATTCAAACTGTATGGCATTTCTCAAAAGGAATAACGCATGCAAGCGATTGCAGCATGGGATAGCGCCCAAGATTTTGCTATCTTATATAATCCGCGCGTAAATTACCGTGGTCTTCATGATATTAGCGGCGACGAGGCTCTCAACCAGATGGTTTGTCATAAAAATACATCCGCAATATTTAATATTTACAACAATTACACTGAAGTTTTTCATCTTATGTCGAAAACATGAAAATTATGTTGTAGGTATTATGCCAGATCCGCGAGAATCCGCACTATGGACGATCTAAAAAATAGAACACACTGACCCATGCACAAAACAATCCTGACCTATTCACAGAAAAACAACCCAAGCATAAAGATTGCGGTTGAGTCCATAGTTATCCACAGTTCAGCGTCTGTTTTTCAGTGGCCTTGACCGGGGATCCTAATTTCCCGGCTAGACCAACTTCAAAGACTCCGTCGAACTCTCCCTTTACAGGGAGAGAAGCCTATGAAATGAATGGCTCAGGTGATTTTCCCATGTCCCCAAGAAACACTATTAACGGTTCTACTATCGGCTCCCATCTGTACGGTGGATGAATTTAGACACCAGAAAGAATGTCGACCTGAAAAGCATGTACTGCAGACAAAGAAACACTTTTAATGGCA
>JAQIXL010002343.1:0-13431 GCA_034700245.1 Poikilolaimus oxycercus | reverse complement strand
CGCTCTTTTCTCTCATCTGCACCAAAGGAAACTTCCCCCTTTTCTCGCCCTTTGGGCCTCTATCGAGATAGAAATTCCTTACAAGCTCACAAATATTTGCTGCGAATTGAACGACTACTTGCAGCTTGCCTACACAGCGGCGTACGATTTCTGCCAGAACAAGTCGTTTACAACGCTTATGGCTGGTTGGTTGTTGTGGATCAACAACATTTTCACTAACTTCAGACATGACCGCGCAAGTCACGAAACTTAAGGGAGCGGCGGCTGTCGGTCTTCTACTCAAGTTGACCAACTTCGAGACTTGCTTATCAAAAGCCAAGTCTGGGCTGGAAGACCTACTTGTGAAAGTTGCCGTGGCTTTGACTGGCAACGCTAAATGTGGAAAGATCGTTAACAGTGTAAGACAAGCTTTGCTTTATCAAAGTTCCAGTATCTAAACAAGCAAACGAAAATGTTGGCGAATAAGAATGACTGCAAGAAGATTCTCAACACAGTTTTCGTCTACACAGCACAGGCAGTGGATTCGACGGTTGTGCAAGCTGTGAATCTTGCCAGATCCACTTGTAATTATGTGTTTCAGGGAATAACAGCTATCAAGAAGAAATGTACGACGAGCGAATTCTCATGCGGCGTGACGACGGCGAAGGACTTTGTCAATGTTGCCGCTTATAAATTGTGAAACATTGCTGTTGTTTGTATCAATTATCAATAAATTTTGCGAAAATCAAAGCGTCTTGCATGTTGCCGTAGACATTGATCATTTCAATGTCATCAGCGATCAGTGTATGAATTGCTCAAATGTTCTCCAAACATCGCAACACAAAACAAAAGAGGGTGCATGACGTGAATTGAGATCTCATTATGGCGGATTATTCCCTGAACCTGTTCCAGGGTCATATTCGTTGTAGATAATTACAGAAGCTCGAGCGAGACACAGAAAAATGATTCCATCAACTAGGACGAGAGCTCCGAGCGTACAGATCTGCGCCAAAGACCACGCACCTACACCTCTCTTTTATCCCTAAAAAGAGCCACATTGAAGAGGAGTACGAGCGTGGGAGGACAGACTTACAATTGTCGGTTCTCCACGAGTTCCGGTGTCACAACTCGTAGAGAAATGTGCTCTTAATGGCCACTATCATCGAACTACGCGAAATCCGTTTCCCATTAGCGAACCAACTCCACGGCGTGTATAAAACAGCGGAATCGAAAGAGATCAGGACGATCGAGGTATTCCTGGCAGGTTGTGAGGAGATGTTTCTGGCTGGTCGTGGTTACTGTACTTTTTTGTTCTTGTTGGCCTGCGCCTTCCTCTTTCAAGGCGCAGTTGCTGGCCAGAATGGAACCAAGCAGCTTGGCAACAAAATGTACAAGCTCGGCATTAATTCCACCAATTTTACCCCTAAAGACTTGGCTGCTGTAAGTGCTGCAGCTGCTGCCTAGTGAAATGCATTCTATTTCAGCTCGTCTCCGTTGCGGCTCTAGATTTCTGCCAGAACAAGTCGTACAGTCAAATCATGACTGGTAGGTAGTTGATGAGGATTCAAAAACGATTCCTAGACTTGACGGCTAAAGTCACGGCAATCAAAGGTCTCGCCGCCGTTGCCCTGCTCGGCAAGCTCACGACGTTCACGACTTGCCTCAGCAAAGCAAATTCGGATATTGAGACACTTCTAACCAAAATTATGCCGGGACTAGCGAACAACGCAAAAACGGGCAAGATATGCAACAGCGTGAGTTCCTCCTATTCTTTTACAACATCCCTTTCAGTATTTGAACAAGCAGAAGAAGATGCTCAAGAACAAAAAACCTTGCAACAAGGTCGTGAATACACTGTTTGTTTACACAACTAAGGCCGTTACGCCTGCCGTCGTCCAAGCCGTGAGTCTCTCCCTGAAGCTCGTTATGAGAATTCGGATTCCAGGGCGTCACGGCGGCGAAGAAGAAATGCTCAACAGCTGAATGGACGTGCGGTGTTACTGCAGCAAAGGACTTCTGCAATGTCGCCGCTTACAAAACTTAATGAAACTTTTCGTCGCCGACGAGTCTCGTTGAATAAAGAATTTCCGTCAAAGAGTCTTTTCCCTCAAAGTTGAATCGGTGAACACAACACCTTCAACAGCCAAACACAACATTACAACAACATGGCAGCCTGTCTTGTCAGAAATGCCAGTACAAACTTTCCTGCCTGGAAGGACACTTAGAGTTAGAGATCAAGCCATCAGCAGAAGTGGTAGGGCAGGAAGGCCCATCCAATTACAGTTGTCGCCTGCATTCTTTTCTTCTAAAAATTCATTGAAGCGTTCTTGAGAGCTCTGAAATTGCAGATATGATCGCATAAGAGAAAGAGATCGACATTTACTGATATTCAGGGGATAACAGCCATCACGAAGAAATGGACAACGGCCGAGTTTACATGCGGCGCAACAGCGGCAAAGGATTTTGCCAACGTTGCGGCTTACAAAGTCTAAAGCGTCGATGAATTTTGATTACTGTAAGTAAAACTATTGCGGAAATAATATGCCCCAGTAGAAGACAGGCATTGTGTCTGTGTGAATCATTTTCCGGCATCCGAAATCAATACACACAATGCACCAATTTGTCCAAGCTCCAAATCACGTTCTAACTACAATGCATGACACAGAGAAAGCCCATTGTAGCGGATTATGAGCCAGCGTTCTACTCTTTCAGTGAAGATCATTAGTGAGTTGAAGCAGAAAAGACTTCCATCAGAGTAGAGACCTTCTGTCAACTAGATCTGCGCCAAAGATCATGCACATACACTCGCCGCGGTGTTCAAACCAGGTCTCCTTGATCAGCACAATCGTGTGCTGACAGACTCGGTCCGCCATGAGTTCCGGTGTCACGAATGGTAGAAAACGTGCCCTTAATGGGCACTATGATCGAACTTGGAAAATCCTTTCCCCATTAGTGAACCAATTCCGAACGTGTATAAAACGGCGGGACCGAAAGAGATCAGCACAGTCGAGGCATTCCTGACACAATGCTTTCGTCTAGTCGGTCTTACTGTAGTCTGATATTTCTCGCCACTTTCGCCTTCCTCTTTCAAGGCGCAGCTGCTGGCCAGAATGGAACCAAGCAGCTGGGCAATAAAATGTACAAACTCGGCATTAATTCCACCAATTTTACTCCAAAGGATTTAGCTGCTGTAAGTACGACAGCCGACTAATTTCACTGTTTCGTATTGCAGCTCGTGTCCGTTGCGGCTTTAGATTTCTGTCAGAACAAGTCGTCGAGTCAAATCATGACTGGTAAGTGTGGAGACAAGGCTTCAACAACCGAATCGTTCAGATTTGACGTCTAAAGTCACTGCAATCAAAGGTCTCGCTGCTGTCGCCCTGCTCGGCAAACTCACGACGTTCACGAGTTGCCTCAGCAAGGCTAACTCAGATATCGACACCCTTCTGACCAAAATCATGCCGGGACTTGCGAACAATGCTAAGACGGGCAAAATCTGCAACAGCGTTAGTCTCTTGTGTTTTCTTCGACTGCAACTTTTCAGTATTTGAACAAACAGAAGAAAATGCTTGCCAACAAAAACCCGTGTAATAAGATCGTGAACACACTGTTTGTCTACACGAGCGGCGCAGTCACGCAACCCGTTGTTCAGGCGGTGAGTTCTTGTTGATATCTCCCACTTCACCGGATTCCAGGGCGTCACAGCGGCGAAGAAGAAATGTACAACAGCCGAATGGACATGCGGTGTGACGGCAGCGAAAGACTTCTGCAACGTCGCCGCTTATAAAACCTAATGACATGTGACTTTTCGTCATCAACGAAGCCTCGTTGAATAAAGAACTTCCATCAAAGACATTTCACTGCCCGGACTGCAAGGGGCTGCTGTGTTGTAACCACAATAACGATCATGGTAGGGTGATGCTCATAAATGCAGTGCAAACTTTTCTATCTGGAAGGAGACTAATTTTATGGGCACAAGCCCTGCCGAAGTGCTATGGCGGAAAGACACGTCCAAGTATTGTGGTTGTCAGTCTTTTTCTTGAAAATCATTGAAGTTTTTTTGGGGGAGTGGAGGAAGTTTTAAAGGTGCGACAACATCGACAGATGCAACTACACACTAGACGGTGACAAAAATATTCAATTATAGTGGATTAGCAACAAACCAAACCTTCATTGGCCTCGATGACACACACCACCAGACGTAATTGCCAAATGGGCGATCGCGTGAGAAACAATGGGGTCTTCGGAAGTGCGTTTGTACCAACGAGTTCAGGGTCGCAACTAACATCGCGTAGCTCGCTGCTCTCAATGGGAAACCTCGCCGACGTTGGAAACCTGCGTAAAAGTGCGTCGACAGACCCAATCCGTCAAAAGTTCCTGTCACAAATTGAGGAAACGTGTACCGAAAATGGGCTCTGTCGTTGAAATTTGACAAATCCTTCCCCTATTAGCGATCCAAATTCCTAGCGTATAAAAGCGAGGGAGCAACTGACATCAACGCGATCGGGACCTTCCCATCCCTGCTGAGAAGGAATGCTTCCTGTTGGTCGTGGTTACTGTATTACCTTGTTCCTCGCCACTGTTGCCTTTCTCTTTCAAGGCACGGCTGCTGGCCAGAATGGAACCAAGCAGATTGGCAATAAAATGTACAAGCTCGGCATTAATTCCACTAACTTTAGTCAAAAGGATCTGGCTGCTGTAAGTACTGCCGTTGCCTAGTGAAATGTTTTTGTATTCTATTTTAGCTGGTCTCCGTAGCAGCCCTGGATTTCTGCCAAAACAAGTCGTATACTCAAGTCATGACTGGTAAAGCATAGCGAAGCTCCAAAACGAATATCGCTCTAGATTTGACTGGCAAAGTCACTGCAATCAAGGGGCTTGCCGCACTGGGCCTTCTCGGCAAGCTTACCACTTTCACGGGTTGTCTCAGCAAATGTGGGTCGGATATCCCGACGCTTCTGACAAAAATTATGCCGGGACTTGCGAACAACGCGCAGACTGGAAAGATTTGCAACAGTGTTCGTTTCATATTTTTTGCAGGAGATGATTGATTTCAGTATTTGAACAAACAGAAGAAAATGCTTGCTAACAAAAACCCGTGTAATAAGATCGTGAACACACTGTTTGTCTACACGAGCGCAGCCGTAACGCAACCCGTTGTTCAGGCGGTGAGTTCTTTTGATGATACTCTGACATCTGGATTCCAGGGCGTCACGGCGGCGAAGAAGAAATGCACGACAGCCGAGTGGACTTGCGGTGTGACTGCTGCGAAAGACTTCGCCAATGTCGCCGCTTACAAAACATAATGAGACGTTTTCGTCACCGACGAGGCCTCGTTGAATAAAGAACTTCCGTCAGTGACATCACCAAATCACCAATTTAACAGTTCGATTGCAAAGGCAACCGTAACGCTATCGGCAAACAAAAGACATCAACAGTAATCACACCAGTAACATCGAGGGACGTCTCACAATCAGCATGCACTGGCAGAGAAACATCCTCCTGAAATTTGAACGACGTCCTGCCGATAATCTACGATCGCTCGCATCAGAGCGAAAGGTGCATTTTAGCCTTGCAACAAGGCCCACACCGACAAACCGATGAAACTGTCGAACTACAAGAATCACGAAACTATTCAAAGAGCAAGCTTCGCACAGCGTCGCATAGCTAATCTATTTCAGACGACCACAATGTAATTTCCAAATATTGTATAACGGATTATGGGGCAACCATATTGCCGTGGCCCCCATTGACTACGCTGACGCACACAAGTGGGCGTAATTGCAAAATGTGAGATTGCGGATGAAACATTGGGGTCTTTGGAAGTGCGTTTGCATCAAAGAGTTCAAGTTCGACAACTAACATCACGTAGCTCGTTGCTCTCAAAAAGATGGGGGAGGAGGAATTCATTTTGTTTGAACGTGCGTAAAAGTGCGTCGACAGACCCGATCTTTCAAAAGTTCCAGTCACAAATCGTGGAAACGCGTGCCGAAAATGGGTTCTGTCGTTGAAATTGCCAAATCCTTCCCCATTAGCGATCCAAATTTGTGCCGAGTATATAAAACCGAAAGTGCAACATTGACATCAACGTGATCGCGGCTTTCCTAGTCGCTCGTCGTGTGTGGCAATGCTTCCTGTTGCTCGTGGTTACTGTACTTTTCTGTTCTTGGCCGCTGTTGCCTTCCTCTTTCAAGGCGCAGTTGCTGGTCAGAATGGAACCAAGCAGCTTGGCAACAAAATGTACAAGCTCGGTATTAATTCCACCAACTTTACTCCTAAAGATCTAGCTGCTGTAAGACTAAATTTAAATTAATTTTCACGCGTACTGTTTAGCTTGTCTACACGGCTGCATTCGGTTACTGCCAGAATAAGACTTTTACGGCATTGATGACTGGTAACGTTTGATTGCCAAACTAAACGGAAGCTATTTCAATTACAGATTTGACAGCAAAAATCACGGCGATAAAGGGGCTTGCCGCACTCGGCCTCTTAGGGAAGCTTACCACCTTCACGAACTGCCTCAGCAAGGCTGGTTCCGGTCTTGAACCACTACTCTTAAAAATGATGCCGGGACTTGCGAACAACGCGAAAACGGGAAAGATATGCAACAGCGTTAGTTTCTTGTGTTTTCTTCAAGCACATATTTACAGTATTTGAACAAGCAGAAGAAGATGCTGAAGAACAAAAAACCTTGTAACAAGGTTGTCAACACGTTGTTCGTTTACACAACTAAGGCCGTTACTCCTGCAGTTGTTCAAGCCGTGAGTCTCTCTCTGAAGCTTATTATGAACCATCGAATTCCAGGGCGTCACAGCGGCGAAGAAGAAATGCACAACAGCCGAGTGGACTTGCGGTGTAACGGCTGCGAAAGATTTCGCCAATGTCGCCGCTTACAAAGTCTGACAGCGCTGTCACCGAATACATGTTTCAAAGTCTTTGCGCTAAAGCTATGATGAGAAACCATAAATCATTGGTTCTTTCTTCATTTGAGAGCTTTATTCGGTGGGAGAGAAAGAGCTGACGGTAGATAAAAAGCGAGGACGTCGAGCGACTATCATGGCTCCTCGGCCCTCAAATGTGCAAATAATGCTGCGCTTTTCTGAAAAAATCTCTCTTCGGTGTGATAGGTTAACGGACGGTTGTTTGCTATCATGAATGGCTAAACGCTTTTTGGTCAGAAGGACAGAGAAGTGGTATTATTTGTTTCAACCCAACCGAAAACGTTCAAGTCTGATTCTCAGAACCATCGATGAGAAAGGCAATAAAACCGAGCGTTCTTCGTGCGCCCTATTAGGGACTCGATCCGTTTCGGTGCATATAAACGGTGTCTGGCCAACGAGACCAACATCACAACGCTCTTGTTGAGCAATGCTTCCGCCTCGCCGGAACTACCGTATTCTGCTTTTCTTCTCTGCGGGCGTTCTTATCCTCAACGTCGCTGATGCCGCAAAGAATGGCACGGCCCTAATCGGCAATAAAATGTACAAACTGGGCATCAACTCCACGAACTTTAAGGTGTCGGACCTCTCGGCGGTAAGGGTTTCGATTCTACTCATGCGCTTCAGTTGGTCTACACGGCGGCTTATGATTTTTGCCAGAACAAATCATCTTCGGATATCACCACAGGTGCTGAATTTTCAACAAAGCTCTAATGTGTTTCAGATCTAACTTCAAAAGTTACGGCCCTGAAAGGATTGTCTGCGGTCGGATTGCTCAGCAAGCTGACCACGTATACCAACTGTCTGAGCAATGCGAATTCGAGCCTGCAAGATCTTGGCACAAAGATTATGGCTGGGTTGACCGCTAACTCGCAGACGGGCAAGATCTGCAACAGCGTGAGTGTTGGTTTAAAAGGAGGTCAAGTCTCAGTATGTGACCAAGCAGAAGAAGATGCTGAAGAACAAATACGATTGCAAGAAGATCCTCAACACCCTCTTCGTCTACACGAATGGAGCCGTGAGTACGGCCGTGGTTCAAGCTGTGCGTTTTTTTTTCAAACGTTCCAATGTCTCAGGGCTTAACGGCGGCAAAGAAGAAATGCACGACAGCCGAGTGGACTTGCAGTATCACGGCGGCCAAGGACTTCGTCAACGTTGCCGCTTACAAAACCTAATGCAACGAAAAGTGACGCTTTGGATGCATTTGAGTTGATGATGCATAAACTAAAAACTCCAACTGCGATGACAGCAGACACTTCAAGGTCGTCGATGGTTGAGCTCATGGTCCAACTGAATGAGGGACAGACTCGACCTCATCATCGGCGGATTTGATTTTGTCCTCTCCCCGTCCTGTCGACGGGGGCGCTGCGCTCGTGACCTCGGTTCTGGGAAAGGAAAGAAAGGTTTTGAGGGATTGACCAGAAATGGTGCGCTTTTGCGTGCTCATGAGAACATGAAGGCATCTTTAGTCAATTTGTGGCTGGATTCAACTGAAGAGGTGCATGTAATAGCTCGGTTCAAGTGGGTAGTCAAGCTCGGCGTTAACTGCAGGACTTTTGGAGCGACGGACTTTGCTCTTGTATAAGCTTTCTTTAGCTCTTTTAGTCATTTATTAGATTGCATTAATGGCGACGAATTCTTCGTCTAGACAACGACACCATCTCGAAAGACATTGTGCAAGCCATAAGAAAAAAATGTTTCACGTAATTTTTTTTCTTCAGTGAATCACGGCGTCCAAGAATCCCGCCGAGTGGGTGCCTTACTGTCCCAAGAATAACGTTGCCCCTATAAAACTTGACAATAATTCTTTTCGAAGAAGGCATGAAATAGATTTATTGTTCTACAATATTAGATAAAGCAAATTTGTTGTTGAACTGTCGCATTGTCTTCACATTCAAAACGCTAGAATTTCTCTCCATAAAGTCGCACTGTGTGTTGTCGCAATCTGATTGTGAGTTCATGTTCAGTGCAATTCTCCTCTACACCACGGTCTCCACTTTAGTACAGGCAGACAATGTCTTTATGACGCAACGCAGAGGTTTTTTTTGTTTTGAACGCACCAATTGTGAAGGCCGAAGAACGCGGTTATAAGGCGGCCAACGGGTTCGATCAGCACTCTCGCCTTGTTATTCGGTACTGACGACACTCATCCAAGGAGGTGTCTTGGCTGTCCTTTTATTCGTCGCTTTCGTGTCGGCAGCACAGAATGGGACGGCGCAGATCGGCAAGAAAGTCTTCAAGCTCGGCGTAAATTCCACTAACTTCAGCGCCAAGGACCTTGCTTACGTGAGCTTCTTCTTATAATCGAGCGTTTTGGTTGTTTTGCAGTTGCTCTACACGGCGGCAAATGACTACTGCAAGAATGTCAGCTTTTCGACTTTCTCTACGGGTCAGTTCAAAAAGTTCGCCTGATTCTTTTCAGATATGGTCTCAGCTGTAACGACGGTGAAGGGCGCCGCCGGCTCAGTTCCACTCCTTCAGAAGTACAGCAACTTCCAGACTTGTCTTAGCAACGCCGGCTCCAATGTGACAATCGTGCTCGACAAGGTCGCTGCCGCGATTACGAGCAACTCGCAGACCGGCACGATCTGCAATAGCGTGAGGGGCATATTGCTTCGTAGACAAACTTCCAGTACAACACGAAGCAATCGAAGATGCTTGCCAATAGTTACACGTGCAAGCAGGTCATCAACACCGTATTCATCTATACGAATGGAGCTGTCACCAAGGCAATTGTGCAGGCGGTACGAAAAGATGTTGCTAAGTGATCAAGTACGGCATCTAGGGTGTCACCGCGATCAAGAAGCATTGCACAACCGCCGAGTGGAGCTGCTGCACGACGGCTGCCGCGGACTTTGCCAATGTCACCGCGTATAATATCTGATTGCAATGTCTTGGAATCGCTGCGAAATTCAAGCTTTGTTTGTTCTGGAAGTTTTCATGCTGTTAATAAAGAAATCTTGCCGTTACACCACATTATGAAGAAAACATATCCACAGTGGAGTACATGAATCGAGAGCAACACAGACTACGATTGATGCCGATGTTGTGGCGATTTTCGGAGAATTCGTTTTGAGTTAGTTGCCGGATTAGGGGTTGAAGGGCTCACGTGAGACAAGGGGGAGAGGAGAGAGAGGGGGACAACCCTCATTAAAAACTTCAACATTCGAGAAGTGAGGGAGCCAACGTTTTGCCAAGTGAAGCTCTCACAGTATGTAAAACAAATTTCACAATGTTCTTCCAACCGAGTGCCATTCAAGATTTGCTCTCCCACAAGCACAAAAGGCGCCTCGGTCTCCCATTGAAACAATGAGCCCACAAGCCTGAAATGTGGTCAAATCTCTTAATGATTTGCGCTTTTCAAACAGAAGCTCCGTTTTTGAGAACTCTTTTGTTTGTCTTTGATTTTGAATTGTTCAAACAACGTTCGACTTGTTCATAAACGTGCCAAAAATGGTTAAAAAGCAATGATCATGCGAGTGGGTGTCAATTACGAGGCGATCACGGCCTGCCTCGGCCTCCTCGCCCTACTACTAATCCGATTTCGAACCGTAAAACGCCGAAACGGGCCGACCGTATATAATGATGCCTTGTTTCGACATGATCTTTATTGGTGATCGAAAGACCAAAACTCGGCTTCCAGTCAGAAGATGAGCTGCCAGGCCTGGATCTGTACCTTTTTGGTGTTTTTTGCTTTTTCTCTTGGCTGTGTGTCGGCACAAAACGGCACCAAGCAAATCGCCCAGAAGACCTATAAACTCGGCGTCAATTCCAGCAACTTTTCGCCCAAGGATTTGAGCTGTGTAGGAAAATTATTGATGCGAAGAAATCCTCTGATTTAGCTGCTTGAATTGGCGGCCATCGATTTCTGCAAGAACATCACAGCAGAGCAATTCCAAGCCGGTGAGTCTTTTGCTCCGTCTCATTCCTTTTTTTGAAAAGCCTGCAATTTTGGTGTTTCAGATCTGACAAAGGAGGTGACGCGAATTAAAGGTCTCGCAGCTCTTGGCCTTCTGCAGAAACTGACGGCCTTCACGGATTGCCTCTCGAAGAAGGCCTCATCATCTCTCGAGAAAGTCATGATTCAAATCGGCCTTGCCGTTCTGAACAACGCTAAAACGGGCAAGATCGCGAAGAGTGTAAGGAACTCCTTCCGTTTTCAATATCTTAACACGTTCAGTACATCACGAAGCAAAAGAAGATGCTCAAGAACAAGAAGACCTGCAAACAAGTTGTCAACAAAGTCTTCATTTACACGGCGAAGAACGTCAACCCGAATATTGTGCAGGCGGTGAGGGATGATGTTGTTGTTGATCATGAGAGTTTCAGGGAGTCAACGCTGCCAAGAAGAAATGCACGACGGCCGAATGGACTTGCTGCATCACCGCCGCCAAGGACTTTGCCAATGTGAATGCCTACAAAGTCTGAAGCAGATTCGATCCCTCTTGGAAAGAATCAGCAGAAGAACTCATTTGTCTTATGACCTCAATGTGGCAAGTAAAGAAGGTTGAAAGTTTCTGTGTGGGCTTGCAAAGTGCAAACTTAAAAGAGGAAACAGCAACAAACACCACATTCGGCCTGTTTGACCGGATTATCTCGAAATCATTCACAGTCTCGAAACTTCCAGGCGCATTTGCACGGCAATATTGGCCCTTACTAGAGTGCCAAAAACGTTCCCGATGTCAAATCAAGCCAACGCTACTGTTCGACATAAAATATTAGAGCTGTTGGCGCAAAAATGAACTTGTTCACGAGGCATATGGCGCCTCTGTCAGAAGCCAAAAAGGCCGAAACGTTAGTGAGTTCAAAAAATGTCCGCTTCTTTAGTCAAATGAATAGCAGACTAGCACTTTTGACTGAAGCTAGGAAAAACTTTCATTCCCCTTTATCCCATCGGTTCCTCACACTCGAGCAGAAAGATAGGCTAGACATGAAGAGGTGGAGAAGCAGACGGAGTTTCATTAGAGAGCTGACTGCCTCTTTCATGTCTCTCTTCATATTTGCAGAGGGTTTTGTGCACAATGGATTTATGCACTCGTTCACAATCTGGAAGAGATGAACTTTTACCCGCTGCTACCACTAGACGAAAGGCTTTCGACCATGAGAATACATGGCGATGTGCAGCTAGATCTTACATTGATGGCCCCGGTGTTGACCCCGAGATCCGTGGACAAGCGCACTAACCACCGGGCATTAATGGCTGTTTATGGAGCCAGAGGATAGTTTGAAAGCAATGAGCTTCACCGATCTCATGCGAATGGCTGTAAAAACGAGAAAACGAAGTCTACTACAGTTTCTAAAGATCACCTACCTTCATCAACCACCAGGAAAAAGGTAGTTATTCGGGTGTTATGCGCGGCTCTTTTATATGAATCCCCAAAAGGACATTTGGATACCTAGTTAAGCCTGCTGATCATGTGGGTGGATGGCAATTAGCGCAGCTCGACCTACTACACGACCTACTACCAATCCGATTTACAACAACGGGTAAAGGATACGATATAAAAGGTCGACTTGGTTGTGATCTTTATTGGTTGGCAGAGCCGGTTCGAAAGAGCGATGAAAGTCCCTGGACACTGTTACTGTATTCTTATTCTTGCCACGTTTTGTCTGTTTGGAGCAACCTCTGCCCAAAATGGAACTAAGCAGATTGGTCAGAAGGTCTACAAGCTTGGAGTCAATTCCACGAACTTCTCGCAAAAAGATCTGGCATCGGTGAGACTACTCAACCCTTGATCAATGTATTCTCCAGCTTATCTACATCGCCGCATTTGGCTTTTGCAAGAACAACAGCATGGACCAGATCCAGCAAGACCTCATCAAGGAAGTCACCAAGATCAAGGGCCTCGCGGCGGTCGGTCTTCTGGGAAAACTGACGACCTTCACGAATTGCCTAGACAAAGCCGGCTCCAGCATCGAGGCTGCATTCACCAAGATTGGCCTGGGCATTTTGAACAATGCGAAGACGGGCAAGATTGCCAAGAGCGTGAGTATCTCTTCTAATTCTGATGACTCTTTTAGTACCTCAAAAAGCAGGCCAAAATGCTGGGCAACAAGAAGAACTGCAAGCAAGTCTGCAACAAAATCCTCCTCAACACGGCTAAAGCGACAACGAAAGCAATTGTTCAAGCTGTAACTCTCTTCTCTCGTTCTGATTTCGTGTTCAGGGAATTAATGCAAGCAAGAAGCGCTGCACAGCCAAGGAATGGACCTGCTGCATTACGTCAGCGAAGGATTTCGCCAACGTCGCTGCTTACAACACCTAAGGAGCCGGCGAAGAAGCTGAAAGAAACAACAATTCTCTGGTTCAAAATGCTGAAGCGAGTAAATAGCTTTGCAATCTGTGAAACCTGTGCCATTCAAGACACAAGCATTCAACGCAGACAAGTGAACTATTCTAGGAAGTGAAAGGATCGCATTTTTCAAAGCGTGGGACTTTTTAAGACACAATTTCTGGGAAAGCGAAATGTGCCGCGGCAATACCTTGGCGGGTCCTTAGAATTTTGAGCGGTTG
>JAQIXL010002342.1:0-13432 GCA_034700245.1 Poikilolaimus oxycercus | reverse complement strand
TAAGCCTAAGCCTAAGCCTAAGCCTAAGCCTAAGCCTAAGCCTAAGCCTAAGCCTAAGCCTAAGCCTAAGCCTAAGAAGTAAAGGTAGCTCTTGCTTTGAGACAAGGGGGCTGGTGTGGTTTTTGTCCGCGCGCAAAACGCTGCACATCGATAAGCAGTAGACGCGCTTGCTGAAACCGTGAGAGATGGACTCATTTCTCCCACAGCCGAGATAGATCCTTGCAAGCGACCACTCTCACAAGAAAACGCCCCAGTTGAAATCGGCAAGCCCGCACTTGCGCATAGACATTTGCGGATTGATCTCCGAAGAAGAACATTCGAAAAACAGTCTCGAATGTTCGAGAAAGTCCTAGAACCATAACTGTTACTGTAGTAAAAAGCCGTCGAAGACGTCTCGTCCATGTCGACGATGCCCGAAGAGGCCGACGCCATCGCTTCAAGCTGCGATCGTATGAGAGATTTTTTTCAACCTGCCGCCGTAGTAAATCGCAATTTTTCTCAAGTTGTTTGAAGAAGAAACTCATAGATGATACTGGGAAGACGATTACACGATCACAATCAGGCGAATTCTTACAATTAGAGGAAGGGAATAAGAATTGCTCCGACCACGAGAGTTTTCGTTTTTCGTCGTTCAAAGTTGGTCTCTTAGACGACAGAAGAAAGATTTTCCGCCGGAGTAAACTGGTTTATTTTGAGCTGCACATTAACTGGAACGCATTATGAGCTGAGACAGAGGCCTGGGGTGGGGGGAGAAGAGGAAGCTGCGAAGCTGGCGAGAGAACTGAATGAGGCTTTATTCGAGTAAGTGAAATCTCTCAAAGGATGAGTGGAAACGAGCCTTGTCAC
Organism: Poikilolaimus oxycercus; assembly: GCA_034700245.1. Classification (NCBI taxonomy): domain Eukaryota; kingdom Metazoa; phylum Nematoda; class Chromadorea; order Rhabditida; family Rhabditidae; genus Poikilolaimus; species Poikilolaimus oxycercus. The sequence continues at coordinate 12,586 of JAQIXL010002342.1, read as the reverse complement.
CGAAGTTCTCCGGGTCAATCCATCCACTCGAAGGGCTCTTCCTCTCCTCCTAGTTGAGACTGTGCCCGTAAGTGATGGCTCGCGGTCTTCCTTCGACTTTGCTTCTGGTAGAGGTTCGACCCCGAGGTCTCAAATCTCTGAGGAGAAATGGGGGTGAGGAAGAAGACGAATCTGTGAAGATTGCCCGCGTCGTGCAGGTCGCAGATCATCCGGTGACGCGCGCTTCCTTGGCGAGGAGCTTGAGGAGCTCCACCTTGCGGAATGCCGTCGACGGATGTCTTCTCCGTTCCCTCCAGCTTCACCGGCCGCTTCTTCACGCCGGTGGTTGCCCTCTTCTTTAGCTTCCCTTTGTCGTTCGTCGACTAGCTTGGCGTTGTCGATTTTTTTTGGCTGGTTTTGTCCGCACCTTCTTCCGTTTCTGAAGCCTCGGCAGCAGCAGAGCGGCGACGCAGCACGTCATCCGCCGACTCCTCGGCCACGGTCCTCGCTTCTTCTTTTGAATTGGCTTCTTCGCGGTCTCCTCATTCTGGAAGCCTCGTCCCTCTCCTCCCTCTCTTCTTTCAAATCCAAGTCCTCTTGCGAGATGTCAGACTTGAGGGCTTCTCTTCTTCTTCTTCTGTCGAGGCTCGGCCTTCTTCTGCACCGAGGGCTTCTCCCACTGGCTCTGCTTCCCCGGTCTGATCGATTTCCGGTTCACAACCAACTGTCGTTCTCGGTTTTGGGGCAAACGTATCTCTTTGCTGAGGGTGAGTGTGAGGCGACAAAAAGAAAGAGCTTCAGTCAATTTCATTCTTCTCGGCATTGTCGGCTCCTTCTTCGCCTCCTTGAGAGCAGCTTCAAGCTTCGTCCCTCAGAAAGGAATGAAGGCAAACAAGACTGCGTATCCAACGAGTGAATTGGAAACGAGTGAACTCTTGCCTCACTCTCAAACGACAAGTGCTTCCTCCCTCGAAAAATCTGACCCTCGTGAAGAGAAACTTCCACAGCATGTCTGTTGATTGCTTTCCGGGTCTTGCCCACCCTCATAAGCCCTTCTGTCTCTTTCTTACACATCCAACGGCGACGAAGACAAGCCCCAGCTGGTCAGCAAGGAAGAAGTCTTTTCCAGCTTCATGGTGTACGCAGCTTTGCCTCCAAGACCATAGCTCAGCTAAGGCGCCACGCCTCGAATCTCACGCCGCTCTATCTCTCTCATCTTCAAAGCATCGTAACTGATGGACTGTTCCTCTCGAGGAGAAGGGGATCAAGTTCAAGAAAAGCTCCGCTTTCAATTACTCCAACTAAATCGCCAGTCTCTGACGCATTCCCTTTTGTCAGCTTGTTCGTTTTATTCATGAGCAGTTTTCAAGGGGAGAAGCTGAAAGTGGAAGAGGGCAAAGGGTACAGCCAAGAGGGCAATCACCAGTCAGGGGGCAGTCAAACATTTGACTGTGAACGAATGAATTAATGAGGACTTTCAATTTCCCTTGAAACTGCAAACCCTTTAGAGACATTTGCAAGACGAGAGGGAGCGACGAAAATTGTTAACCCGGCGCGACTATCGGCCTTTGTTGGGAAGGGCTCACAACGCAATTCGGGCACTTCGGTTTCGCTCGAGCGGTTGCCGTAGGCTATGCTCGGCGAAACCGCGAAACTCCCGTTTCGCTATTTTTGCACGCTTGAGGCTCGTGCCGATGAGAGCGTGGCATTTTTGGTCCGGCTGGCTCGCTTGAGCCAGGCAATGAGTTCGGAGGGGGGCACGAAGTTACGGGACTCGAAAAGAAAGACTTCGCGGGGGTGGGAAATGGCTGACCCTCTGAAAGGCATAAACAAGGCAATTGAACAAATTATTCTCTTTTGTGATAAAACGCCAGCTTCAAATTCCACGCAAGAAAGTGCGATATTTAAAATACAAACTTCAAAGTAATGTCATGAGTTAGTGTTGTTCAAGGTTTGAGGGCTTCAATCCAAGCTATAAGCTACGACGGAGATTACAGTTTATACTTCAGAGCTCTGCCGTTCAGTAACAAGATTGTTTCCTGCACGGCTAACGCTAGAGCTACAAGCGCACAAACCTGTGCACCAGCAATACGAGCCCTAGAGAGAGAAGCGTTGCAGAGACTGGCGCCTCCTTCTTGCGCCACAAGCGCTAGCGGGTCGCGCATGTCCGGAGTCGGCGCTTGAAGGAGCGGGTTGTGAGAGTGTTGGCAGGTGGCTGGATCCGAGATGTATGTATGTCATGAGCTCCATTTCAAGCTCTTCCACGCGGTTTCGATAAGATTCGAGTTGGGACGAGAGCTGCGTGAATAATTTGTTGATCTGCAAGATGCGTTCACAGAAAAATCGGATAGAAACCGCCGTTGCAAGGCCCAGACCAAGGTATTTGAGAGGAGAGCTCTGCATGTTCAAAATGCCCTCAAGTGAGCACTCGTTGAAGTTCGGATAGAGAAGATGCGTTTCCTTAACCTCGCCCAGAGTGCGGCCAAGCTCCCCGGCGCCAGTGGCGTAACAAAGTGTCACCGGCTCGATACAACCGCCTTGTAGCATCGCTTGTATGCTTTCTGATAAACGACCTTGAGATTCCGGTGCTCTGAACGTTGAAGTGAAACAAACAGCAAGCAAGATCTCCCACAGCCATGCGAATCCATCGACCATCTGCCGCTTTGGCAAATAGCATGTCTTTGCAGCGGTAAATGTTGCGACCAGAGGATGAGAGAATTGGATCGATAGCCAAAGCTGCTACCCGACCATCACTTGTTGGTATGTAGGGACGACCTTCCAGTTCAATGATCTTTGTGGCCAATGAGTCGTCCAGACCCAACGAGGAGGCGAGAACTAGAGATGCTTCTCTAGTCGTTTGAGGTGTCGCAAAAGAGAATGCTAGGTTTGAAGATGCCACGGAGGAAGCGGGACTAATGTCAGAGCGCTCCAGTGAAGAAGAAGAAATCCGACGATCGAAACTGCCATGATGACTGTTTTGCTAAGGTACAAGATAAACTCTTTTTGATGCGCCGGTTGAGAGCCTCTCTTGGCTTTGACGATAGTTGGCGTCGCTCCTGTTCGACGTTCACGTTTGGTCATCCGGTCTAGAAGACGTCTAAGTGATATTCAAGGAGCGAACCTACCAATAGGAACGGGAATCCTGAGACTGATAAAGAAATTTTTCCATCGCCAGGCGACACCCTCCCACCTGCTGATTGTTCCTTCTTCGACGCGAGACGCTGCTGTCCGCCCCATGCTCAAGCGCTTGCAGTCTTGTCGCCAGCTGATTGTTCCTTCTGTGACGCGAGACGCTGCTGTCCGCCCCATGCTCAAGCGCTTGCAGTCTTGTCGCCAGCTGATTGTTCGTTCTGTGACGCGAGACGCTGCTGTCCGCCCCATGCACAAGCGCTTGCGGTCTTGTCGCCAGCTGATTGCTCCTTCTGCGACGCGAGACGCTGCTGTCACCATAGGCATAGATGGCTTCACGCGAAAGTGTAATTCGTTGCTCTCGCCGAAAACCTGACACACATGAAGCCAGGTTTTCATTTTTTTTTAGCTGGTTTACCCTCAGCCTGATGTACTCGCTCGGCGTTTCCCTAGTAGCGGAGTCGGAACCAGCGGCGACATCAGCCCCACTGTGTTGATCAGCAACATTTGTATTTGTCGCTGTCATGTCAGACTGTGGCGCACTCAGCGCACCAGGAAGCCTTGCAGCATGCGAGGACGAAGTTGGAGCGTCATCATCGATGACAACGTCGAAAGTCGACTCTGGAGGAGTCTGAGACATCCAAAGAGGAGAGTCATCTCTGAGGCGGAAATTGACGGGCATTTGACTGAAATGATTTGTGCAAAAAAGCAAACAAGGCGTACCTAATCATCTGAGTCCATAGCCCTTCAGATTTCATGAAGAGTGAATCTCGGAAACGATAAATGGTGTAATCCGTGGATGATAAAATTAGGTCGACAGGTAACGGCACCACTTCGTAGCCGACCCCGCTTGGCATGTAAGGACGGTCTTCCACCTCCACAATCTTTGCAGCAAGCGCTTGGTCGGTAGAGGAAACAAGAACGAGAGACAAGTACAAAGTTTTTTCTGGCGCGGCAGAAGGGCGGCCGTCAGAAGGTCGTACTGAAAGATCCGAAGCATCGACAATATTCCTGTCTGGAAGATGAGGAGTGCTTGAAGAATTGGAACTGCTAAATCGAATGCCATGGAAGCATGGTCAACTATTTACTTTCTCTGACGCGAGGCAAGGGGCCGGCTTGCCTGCTGAGATGCCTTGGTGATAGTCGGCGTTGCGCCGCCTCGCCAGCCACCCCTCGGCATATCTTTTGCCTTGAGAGGAGAAGGAAGACTGGCTGCACACCTGTCAACAAACAGTTGAAGTATAACGAAGTAAATCGGCAGAAACAATTGCAAAACCGAGGTGTGTGCAGCTTCTCGACTGCGTAAACCAAGAGGCAAAGCCAGAGAGTGAAGTCAGATTGTGAGAGAGCCAAAAAGCAGAATCGTCGCAAAGAACACATTGTCATCAAATTGTCTCGAGGCTTGGAAGCTCGCCTGCGGGTTTAAACTTGAGCAAGCGCTTGCCACTCCGTGGGTAAGGGGGAGCTCACGTATGAGCGTGTGCGCCAGTGGCGCGTGATTCCTGATAAGCGCACAGAAATTGATCCACGAGAAATGCTCAATCACTTGTTGTGCTTGAAGCTGAGAAAACCTCGCGCGACCAAAATGCTGACTCGGAAGAAATCTGTTCGTCAACAACAAGAGTGGGCGTGGGTACATATTTGCTATCATTGGCGTTAGGTGTTCCGAGAATCTGTGTACGACCAATTTTGGGCATTCGATGCTCCTCAAGATTTGCCAATCAGATAAGACCAATGAGCCCTTCAAACTTCATAAAGAGTGAATCTTGGAAACAATAAATCGTATGTAAAACATGGTCAATAGGCAGTGGCACCACTTGACATCCAGAGCCGCGTGGCACGTACGCTCGACCTTCCACCTCGACAATTCTTGCAGCCAACGAGTTGTCTCGGTCCGTAGAGGAAGCGAGAGTAAACGAAAATTGCACAGTTCTTTGAGGAGCCATCGGTGGACGGCCCGGGTCAGGAGAGCGCCTAGAAGGACCCGCAGCATCAGCAACGACATTGTCTGAATGGCGTGAAGCAGTTGAACTGCTAAACGAAATGTATCTGAACAAAATAAAACTACCTGTTCCGGCGCGAGGCTAGTGGCCGACTTGACTGATGAGAGGACCTGGTGATAGTCGGCGTTGCGCCGCCTCGCCGTCCACCCCTCGGCATATCTTTTGCCTTCAAGGGAGACTGGCTGCACGCAGGCCTGTCAATAAGAATTTGAAGAATATCAAGAATTTAGTAAAAAAAATATAGAAACAATTGTAAACGCCGCGATTTGAAATTTTAGAGACCAAACGAGTGAAGATTTTGGGAACAATCCACAAAGAAGAGAAGCTTATCAGACAAAGCGCGGAAGCTTAAACAGCCCCACACCGAGTCAACCGACAGTCTCAGAGTCACGGCGCTATGTACCGCGTATTTGCCGATGAGGCCCACAATCGATCAGTGAGGAGGCGCACAATTTTTTTAGCCCCTCTTTGGGAATTTTGCAGGGCATTTATTGATAAGAATAATCCAACACTACCACGCTCTTCACGATCTTCATACAAACCAAATGTTTGTTACTAGCATGACTGAAATGATTAATACAATATTTTATCGACAATTCAAATGGAAAATCACAAACAAAGAAAGAAACATTTGATGTCTTCCTGAGGCATGTGCTTCAACTTCGGTCTATCCACTATGTAAGCTTTTTTTGCTTCGAATAAAGGGAAACCACCAAATAAGTATTGAAGTAAAAGCATTTGACGAACAAGAGTCGTGATAGAAAAAAATATCAATGAAACAACAAGCTTAGAGATTTCTTAAAAAGAAACTTTTGGAACATGATCAGTTCAGGAAGGTTCAGGGTAGACATCGATGCCGTCGCCGTTCACCATCGCCAGCGTTTTTGGTGTGTCGCTGTCATTGATACGCTTTCCTGAAAATAAGGTGTAAGTAGCCCCTCTCGTGGTATGAAGACAAGAAAATAAGATAGATCAACAAACCGTCAAAGACGAAGCGGAGTGAGGCGACATCAACGCCGACACGCTTAGCGTAGTTCTTTTTTAGTTTTTCCATTAGAGCACACGACTTCATGCGAAAACGCACTTCCTGGGCATCCTGACCCACGACCTGAAACACATTCTCGATAAGTATTCATTTTCAAGTATTAGTTTACCTGCAGTCTAAGAAAATCGCTGTCCTCTCCTTCAGCTGCCACTTCCGAGACTGTGGCTACATCATCTCTATTGCTATCATTGGAGATGCTTGCATTCAGCAGCGTCGTTTCCGTTTGTGGAACGCAGGGTTCAACTTGAGAAGAGCTCTGCTGTTTCAGTTCACAATCAGAGAGACGTGTCTGGGTTTGTGATGAAGAGGAAGGGGCGTCCTCGTCGACAACGTTGGAAGTCGACTCTGGAAGCGCCGCAGAATTTGAAAGCGAAGAGCCGGCTCCGGAGATGAGAATGTGCTTTGTGATAACAACCTCTGGTTGCATCTGTTGAATGCAAGCAAACTGTGCACGAAGAGATGACAGTTGAGTGTCTCGCATGATGCTCTAGACGTTGACGTTAACAGCCAAAAAGTTCAACAAACCGCGGCTGCGAACCCCATTCCGAGGTATTTCAAAGAAGAGTCACGCTGCTGCCAGAGTCCTTCCAAAGTGCACTCCTCGTAGACGTTACAATAGTTGAGGAGAGTCTCCTTGACCTCGGCCGGGCTTGTTCCAAGATCCTCTGTGGAAATTGCAAAGCCAAGTCTAATCGGCTCGATTCGTCCGCTTTGTAGCATCGCCACAATGTCCTCCGAGGGACCTGACTTGGGCTCAGGAGTCGGGGCACTGAAAATGGGGTTGAAAGAAATGAGCATAAAATTACCGAGCCATTTGACTCCACTGACCATCTTCTCCTTTAGCGAAGAGCATGTCATTGTAGCGAAAGATCTCTCTTTCGGCAGAAGACAAAATTGGGTCGACGGTCAAGGGAGCTATTTGGCGGCCGATACCGTTCGGCACATAGGGTCGGCCTTCGAGTTCGACAATCTTCGCGGCCAGCGAGTCATCCTGGCCCAGAGAGGAGGCTAGCACTAGAGACACGTTCACAGCTCGTCGCAGTGGTGAATCAGAGCGATTGTCTTCAGAAGACGGAGCAGATAAATTGCTCGCGTGACTCGAGGAAGGAGAAGAACAGATCCGACGAGAGGAACGACTGTAAATGTGCAATCAATTTAGAGATGACACACGTATTGTGTGAGGCATTCTTCTTTGCTTTGATGATGGTCGACGTCGCTCCTTCACTTTTTCCACGCCCAGCCTTGCTGTTCCGAGAACAACTGGACCTACGAATAAGCATCTTGATTTTGAGGAAACAAACGTTTTCGGACACGAAGTTGCCTTCGGCATGGCTGTCTTCCTAGTGCCGACCTGCCGAGGCGCACGTCGTCGGCGCTCACCACCGCACATGATAAGAGGCTGAATCGATCAATTCTCGCCGTTCGGTCACGCTAAATGTAGCACGGATTGCGACGATTGAAGAGAAATGATTTCAACGTTTCAGGTGCGGAATTGTAACTTTAGATAGTCTAAAGGAACTCTCTCACCCTAAAGAAGTCTACGACAGCTGACGAATTTGTCTGTTGACACTGAGCGGCGCTTTAAAAAAATCTATTTGCCCAATCCTGCGCTGAATTGTCGAAAACCCACATCAAGCCACTACGATGATATGTAGCTATCAGAATGAATGGCGAAGCTAAAGGGCTTCCAAGTTGCGAGCCATAATTGATGGACAAATTCCACGGCGATAAAGTTGTTGAAAGAGATAAAATAAATTTCACAACGAGAGCAACGCGAGGGAGATGAGAGAAGGATCGAATAGGCGCAATACGGCGTTGTGGCGAAATTCGTAAATGACGAGGAGATCAGAGGGGCTAAGACTTAATCAATCGAAGACCGCACGAAGGAGATGGGGGGGGGGGCAGATGTGGAAAAGAAGAGGGAGCGAAGAAGGAATTGATGCGAGAAAAATGCAGAGAAAAGAAGACAATCTCAAAAGCAGGGGTGAAGCGAGCAACGCGCTTGTCAAAAGCGTGTCCCATAAGGACCAAAATCTCACACAAACCTAAGAAAAGGACTCAATCTAAGGCGAATCCGGCTGCTTCCAAATTTCCTCAAGGGGAGACTGCTCGTAGAAACTCGAGTATCGGAAAAGATTTCTCTGAGAAGCAGAGTAGACCGACTAGTTACAGCTTACCTTCACCTCGCCTGAAGTTTGTCCAAGACTTCCTTCAACAATGGCATCGCCGAGTCTGCAAGGGATGTGTCAGGACGCAAGGTGGGGTTCGGTGCGTGTGATATACCTTCTGCTCAGAATAGTTTGCTTTTTTCCGATGCAATCTTCAAATCTACTCCCTAGGCACTCTGGAAAGAGTTCCGAGGCGATTTATCCTTTTTCAGTGCAAAATGGCAATTTCGAAAAATCTCGTTCTCGAACAAGAAGCAACCAATTTTTTTGCGGTTTAAAGCCAAATTAGCATTGATGTAGCCATTAGCCGAACGAGATAGTGATAAAATATCAATGATATAACAAACTGATAATTCTTTAAAAGAAGCTTTTGGTAATTGAACGGTTCAGGACGGTTCAGGATATATATCGACACCATCACCGTCCTCCATCGCCAGTGTTCTTGGAGTGTCGCTGTCACTGATACGCCTTCCTATAAAAATAGTGTATACAACCGCTGTCATGGAATAGAGTAAATATCTAAAAAAAATAGGTAAAGCAAGAAACCGTCGAAGACAAAACGAAGCGAATCGATGCTGACGCCAATTTCGTCAGCATAAGCCTTCTTCAGCTTTGCCATCGGCGTACTCCACTTCAGACGCATGCTCACTGCCCTCAAGTCTTGACCCACAACCTGCAACATTTGTCGGCAAGTTTAGAGTTTACCTGCACTTTGAGAAACTCGCTTTGCTCCCCCACAGTTGCCGCTTCCGAAACAGCGGCAGCGTCATCTCTATTGCTCGCATTTGAGATGGTTGCATTCACTGAGGTCGTATCAGTTTGCGCCGAGCACGGTTCAACTTGAACAGAGTTCTCTGCTTCATTGGGATGACTCTCAGCTTGCGCAGAAGAGGTCGGGGCATCCTCGTCAACAACGTAGGAAGTCGACTCTGGAAGAGCTTGAGAATGTGATAGGGCAGATTCCGTTGAACGGCTAGAAATGTGTTGCGTGACGATGATCTCAGGCTCTGCGGCCGTCTGACTAATGCAAGCAAACTGTGCTCGAAGAGAAGAAAGTTGTGCGTCTCGCATGATGCTCTAGAGTCGAAGTTTCATAAAAATCCAAAAAAGAAACCGCGGCAGCGAGTCCCATTCCGAAGTACTTGAGAGGAGAGTCTCGTTGTTCCCATAAGCCGTCAAGAGTGCATTCCTCGTAGAAATTGGAGTAGTTGAGAAGGGTCTCTTTGACCTTGCCCGGAGTTGCTCCAAGGTCCTCGGTGGCAATCGCAAAACCGAGCCTAATAGGTTCGATCCGCCCGCTTTGTAACATTGCGACGGTATCCTCTGATGGATCGGAGCTTGTCTCAGAAGTCGGGGCACTGAAAATGGGGTTGAAAGAAATGAGCATAAAATTACCGAGCCATCTGAGTCCATTGACCATCTTCTCCTTTAGCGAAGAGCATGTCATTGTAGCGAAAGATCTCTCTTTCCGTGGAAGACAAAATTGGGTCGACGGTCAAGGGAGCTATTTGGCATCCGATACCGTTTGGCACATAGGGCCGGCCTTCGAGTTCGACAATCTTCGCGGCTAGCGAGTCATCTTGACCCAGAGAGGACGCAGGCACGAGATTCACGTTCGCAGCTCGTCGAGGCGGCGATTCAGGGCAGTCATCGCCAGAGGTTGGCGCAGATGAGTCGCTAGTGTGACTTAATGAAGGAGAAGAAGAAATCCGACGAGAGGAACGGCTAACAAAGTGGAAGCAATTCTGATAAACAATTGACGAACGTTTTTCGTCGCGAAGCATCGTTCTTCGTTTTGTTGATCGTCGACGTCGTTCCGCCACGCCTTCCACTTCCGATTTTCTTGTCCCTAGAAGTGGATCTAAAGAATGAATCTTGCTTGCGATGAAACAAACGTCTGCTGACGCGAAGAAGTTGTTTTCGGCATGGTTGTCCTCCGAGTGCCGAGCTGAGGCGCACGTCGTCCGCGGTCACCACCAATCCACAGCGGTGTGGTTGCCCAACCAGGGCGTAATCCCTTAGGGGGTTAGAAATTGGGAGGGAGAAAGGATCGATAATGCGCACGCGTTGCGACAAATACATGCATAATTGATAGATTGCTAAGCTTACGCGATCAATGAGAAGGCGCAGCGGCTATGAAACTCATCAACAACGTTTACTTCTCCCAAGTCCTAAGCAACACTCGCAAGTGGCAGTTCTAAGACTCAACGGAGGAGGAAGAGTGACCCGAAGAGGGGATTGAGAGGAAAGAGGGTGGGGAAGAAGAGGGATCAATTCTTTGTCTCTTCTCACCAACCCACTGAGGCAATTTGGGCCGAAAGGGTGGAAGGAGAAGGAGCAGATGCTCGACCTGCAGATGGATCAGTGTCTCCGGAACAAGACTCCTCCAATAAAATGGGTGGCATATGGAGGGGGTATGGGGGGGGGGGTGGGGGTGTGGGGGAGATGATGGAGAGAGGACGGTGGGACGGAGGAGCAGACGCAGGAACAAGAAATTATTCGACGCGTCAGCATTTTGCTGTACAAAGAAAAAGGCCGAAGACTCTTTCATTCGACTCGTCTTCCTCGTCCGCGCTATGTTGACGGCATTTCAAGGACGGCGCCTTCCAAAGATACTCCGCCAGAATTGGCACCTGGCCCTCTCGTTCGCCCTTCGTTTCATCATTTTGGTTGGTTTTAAACCCAGGTAAAATTCACCGGCCTGGAAACAAGACTTTACCGCCCTGGAACCACGTCTCGCCCTTTTCCACCCTGGAAACACGTGGCTCCAACTTGGCCAGCAGATTTTCATCTTTCCAACCTGGAACCACGACTCTCCAGCTTGGGAAGACGTGGTTCCAGCTTGGGACCTCTCCAAGTCTTTTCCACGTCTTTACCGGCCTGGAGCCACGTCTTTCCAGGTTGGTGCTTCTCGTTTCATGCGAGGGAATCCTGTGAGACGAATTGCTCGGCTGCGACATCAAAAGTCGTGCTATAGACGAATACTCAAGCAGAGACCTCTGATGGTCAAATAGTGATTTAAAAGCGCTCTTTTTTGACATCTTTAAGCGACCGGCGCAAAGGAACAAAAAAAGCATGGTCTATCCCTCACAGCCTGTTTCAGCCAGCCTTCATCCCGCCTCTTCCTCGAAGTCAAACACGGAAGCTCTTATTTTTCTCGCCGGCATAAAGAGATTCTCGGCCTTATGACAGTGCGCCCGAGCACCGTTGAGAGTCTCGCTGAACATGGTACGACGCTGCAAGAAGGTGACTGCCATAGGGTGCGAAACGGACAGAGCGCTTTCTATTCCTGAGAGCCGCTGCTTTTTCTGTTCTCCTTCCTGACAGCTACTTTCCTTTTCCCTGATGGCATGGGGGACCTTCATCGACATCTTCACTACCAGTTTCTGTCCGTCTTCTTTTGAATCGTCTGTCTTCTCCTTCTTCAAGGTGTGAACCTTGAAGTCACTGAGGCTTCTACAATAGAACCTTTTCGGACTTCCGCTCTTCATGACGAGTCTCGACCAGCTCATTCGACGACTTCTTCAGTGTCGCTTCGAGGATGTCCTCTGGTGTCTCCTCCTTCAATGACGTGTTCATGGCATTGCGAAGCACGTTGCCGAATGAACGCCAAAAAGAAGGTGGAAGCTAAACCGCCAGAACAGATGTTGAAGGACAAGACGGTATGCCTCCCGAGGAGAAGCTGCAGCCCGTCGACTCGCCCAAGAATGCCGTCGGAAGATGCCAACAAGGAACAATAAAAACAGCGACCGCAGAAGAGAAAACTCTCTTTCCATTCGGCACCCTTCGGCAGTTACCCTCTTGCATCGTGATATGAGCGACAGCACCAGTTCGGTTGTGTAGAGCTTCAAAAGACCCACCAGATGGCCTATTAACTTTGAAAAACTATCAGGTATTACAGCAAAACCGCCCGGTGCGAAAGCTGTGCCAGATGGCTGAACAAACTTTGTCAACTTTAAAAAAAATCTCTCATATGTTCAGCGAGACGCTCGACGGTTCTCGAGGAGGAGGCGAGATGAATTCTGGCTACAATATGCGCTGTGCCAGGGAGACCCTTTTGCTCCTGTTTTTGCGACATTAGCATAGAGCCAAAAGTGTTCCTTTGCTCTTTTGCGCCATTTGCCAGCGACAAAAGTGCACTTGTGCGCTTTTGCACGGAGATCTATTATTAGAACAGACCCAATCGGTCTGTCCCAGATCTCGGCGCAAAAGCGCAAAAGCGCACTTTTTCGGCTCATTTGCGCAAAAGCGCAAAATCGCAC
>JAQIXL010002341.1:0-13432 GCA_034700245.1 Poikilolaimus oxycercus | reverse complement strand
CACCAATAACTCCCCGAAAAGCGCCAAATTGACGAAAATCAAAATGTTCTAGAAAGTCGACCGGAGTGCTCCTTTAATCGTGTGCACAGAATTGGGTTGTGTCGGGCGGTCGGCGCAATGAGCCTCGCACTCTGCTTGTGCTTGTGGAGCTGCGGGCAGGGTAACGGGGACGGAGCGAAGGCCTTCCACGAACTCAATCACTTGCATGCGTAAGTTGTGCGCGCCGAAAATCGCTTCTCCTTCGTCTCAGCGAGCGGGGCCGGAGCGCGCGCACACGCGCCGCAAACCACGTAATTTCTCTCCTCGGGCTTGGCCGGCAGAGCTCTCCTCCCTCTTAAGCAAGCCGTGGAGACGAGACGTCGGACGAGGCGGGCGAGGAAGAGACGGCGGCCCGACCAGGAGGAGAATGGGCATGGAACGCGCGTGAAATGGAGAGCCTTCAAGGCGCTCCCTGAACAGGAAGAAGAGGGAGAGGGGGCGATGCATGCCGAATCAAAGACAAAAGCCCATAAAGAGGAGGACGAAGGACGACGCATCTCGGCTTGCAGGTCTTCCAGCGTCAACGGGCCGAGACCGAGATGGAGACGCAGATCTCACAGTTAGTTCCACTTCATTTTTCTCTTAGATAATCCTCTTCAACAGTTTTTATATGCCCGTTTCCTTTATCGTCTGTCTCACTAGTCGGATTATGTCCAATTCCGCGGAGTAGTCCGTTGCCCGATCTGACATCTCCCTTCTTGAGTAGCACTTCTCAATCCGCTTACGAACGCCTCCTTGCAGTCCGATGTGCGCATCCATGGAATCCCTAAATTCATGCGCGTTGCTCTCCTGACGTTCTTCCATGGTATTCCGTCAGACGCTTGGCCTTTCCTCGCCTGCACCACGCCGCCGACGCGTCGCAATTTCCAATAAAGCCATCTCGGCAAATATTGTGAAACTGGAGAGGCGTCGGTCGGTCGTTTGGCTTCGGCAATTCTTTCCTACCAACTTGTTGGGGAGGGGTGGGGTTCTAAAGCGACAAAGATCTTTGCGAAGAAGTCATCGCGCGATGCAAATCTTACTAGCTCAGCAAGCGCGTATAAAATTCATTTATAGTGCAAGTGCACTCGTTCTCTTGCGTCTTATAGCCATACGTTCGATACAGTAGCGTTATATTTTTATTGGCTACTGAGATCTCGACCAATTGGAAAGTAATCGAAGACAAGGAAATTTTGACGCTGAACTCGCCGAAGGACGAATTAGCCCATGAAAGAAGTCAACTTTGATGGTTTTTGATCGGCACTGTAAGTAGATATTCTGAAGCCTGGTTGTTTCCATGGAATGTCATGAACGAAGAGTTTCGAAGTTTGATGGAACGCACGCGTTCCTCATGACTAGCAGCTTCGCTCATTCCTGTTTGAGGGAGAGCCACCGGAGGGACGCGACTAATCGCTCCACCACACACGCTCATTTATCATCTCTGCTTGTGCTGAAATTTGATCGTGTGGTGGCCCAGGGGCTGGCCGGCGGGCGCTCTGCCGGAGGGCAAAGAAGTGGCTTCTCCTCCTCGAGGCTCGCTTTTCGCGCGCGCGCCCTCTCTCTCTTCCCTCGTCGACCCTCGGGGATTCTTCTCTCTTCTGCTGCACGCCGATGTGGAAGAGGGGCCAAGTCCCTTGATAGCAAGAGGAAGATCTTGGGGACTCGACGCGTGCCACCTTAACAGAAAGAAGAGGAAGAAAAGAGAAAGTGACGATTGTTGTTCTTTCGCCTCTCCTCCTTTCTGGTCTCAAAAAGAGGAACACGTGTTTTTGAAGTGTGGCTGCCGGGGCTGCCTTATTCATGACTTCACCCTCAGCCCTCCTCCACCCTCCACTTGAAGGCCAGACACACGCGTTGATGTCCCCCGCAGCGGCGGCGAAGATGGCGTCAAGCCCCGCACTCCCCCTCACTCGGAATTTCAAACGGGTCACCCGTCCTAAAGGTGTCCCACCGTGTGACCAGATTGGGCAGAGATTCTAAAAGGGTGAATGACAGAGTTACTGAGAAGGTCAAACGAGTTCTGCAAGGCGAATGTCCAACTTTGATATTCCATTCGCGATCTGGTCGGTGGATGTTGTGTGCCAGGAGCGGAAGAGTTGTGACAGCCATGGCGTCAAGCGTTTTGTCCAATTGGCAATAGCGCGAGGGGGGCCCGAGGAGGGCGCGCGCGCCGCTGGTCTTTTGCAAAGTGTTGCAGCAGCGCCTCGCTCGCTCTCGACGCCCATCGTTGACGTTGACGTTTTGCTTCCTCAACGAACTCACTCGCTTTCGTCTCGCCTCGCCTCGCCCTCTTCCGCATTCCTTTACGTGCTGGAACAGAAGCTCCGTTGAGGCGCCAGGCGTACACGAGGATCGTCAATTGTCCTTCTCGTTGCCGAGAAGAGCTTCTGGAGAGGAGTGACGGAGCCGAGCTTCCTTATCCGCCGTTGACTGGCCAGTCCCGGTCATAAATCAAGTGTCATAACGACGTCGAGGCGTCGCGTTCCCGATGGACGCATCCGGCTTCCGGCCGGGCTGAGTGCCTGAAAGCCCGTCCCTTCAACGGGGATCTCCACCTGTCGTGGCAAGCACGTTAGAAAGGACCAAGGCTGCTGCGTGTGCATCGAGTTATGAGCTTAGAGAAAGATAGCGAGACAGCGGGTTGAGGGAGGCGCGAAGGAGGAGGGCGAGGGGTCTGCCCCTGGAGACCAACCGGCTTCCTTCTTCCATCGAGCAGTGGCGGAACGCCGCGAAAAGACGACGAAGTGACGAAAAAACAATGTGCGCCAAACGGTTTCGACGTGCAACTTTGAGCCGACTCGAGGCGGCAAAGCGGCGACGCGCTCGCGCGCCGCCAATGCATTCTTCATGTCGCCGTGCGTCACTGCGTGCCCCGCTCCGACGGAGCCGACGATTGAGTCCGGTCGCGGCGAGGGAGAAAGCAGTCGTCGAGTACGCTCTTGCCCCCAAAGGGCAGAAGGGATGCCGGTGGTGGTCGTGGTCGTCTCTTCAGATGCTCGCCGGTCCGATTAGAGAGATTTCCGAACGAGTGAACAATTCAGAGCAGCGCAACAAATTGCGACGAATTCTCTGGATGGACGACGAGGGAGAGGCGAGAAAGCGGCGCGGCACGCGCTCGTTGAGTCGCTTCAACAAACTACATTCATGCTCGAGAGAAGATAGCATTATTGGCGCACACCCCAGTCTCTCGTAGGGATTTTTGATGTCGACTTTTGCTCGTCTTTTTTCGATCTGCACAGACATCCATTGAGCAGACGAAATTGGCAGAGACATACATAGCAGCTGCAAATGTTCTCTACTCTGCTTGATCTCTGATCTGATATGGTTTGTGGTCGCATAAGAAAGACGAGGGAGCGGACAAGAAAGAGTAGGAAGAGGATGCACGTCCGAGTTATCAAGCGCGGAGGGCGCGTGCCCCCTCGTCCCGTCTCCTTTGCCTCCAATTACCCGGCTTTGTTCGAGCATCGATTCTCTCCTTCTTCGTTTTTCGTTCTTCTCCGACCGCGTTGGGCATGCTGGCCGGGTCGGGCGTTGGCGGCACGCGCTGAAATTGGCGAGGCCACTACGTCCGTTTCGCGCGCACTCTCGGGGTCTCTCGCTCCACCAACCAACTCCAATCTTGCCTGCATTTCCGTGTGAAAATGACCGGATTTGAAAGGAATGCAGCGAATCGAAAATCACTGAAACAGCTGAGCAAAGCACAAAAGAGAATATTTTCAGAAAGGCCGACGAAGAGCTGGACACCATCGAGCGGCAGATCAACGAGCGCAAGGAGACCGCCAAACGACTCGTCGGCACTCAGGACGATGCGATCTGCCAAATCTGTCAGAAGACGAAGTTCGCCGATGGAATCGGTCACAAGTGCTTCTACTGCCAGTTGCGATCTTGTGCTCGATGTGGTGGTCGCGTCCAAAACAAGAATAAGGTTTGTTGTAGTTTCAAAAGAGGCTCACTTCCTCGTTCATCTAAAGTTCGTCCAAATTGTATACGATTCCCACGACTGGGTTCATCGCACCAGATCTTTTGTTCCATTCCCGAGCTTTCTCACAAGTTCATTTTGAGCACTGGACAAAGTCTCACGATGCTTGAGCTTCTTGAACTGTCAACAAAGATTTGCACGAAGCGGACTAGAAATGCATATGGTGTGACTTCTTGGATTTCAGCAAATATGGGCCTGTTCGTTATGCCAGAAGCGTCAGCAGATTCTCGCAAAGACCGGTAAATGGTTCCAACAGGGACAGCCGGGCGATGAGGGCATGAGTCCGTCTAGGGACCAAAGGTCTGTTGAAGCCTTGAAATATGAATACGATGTTCAGTCCGTTGCCGACCATCTCACAGCCGGTCCCACTCCAGAACGGTCCCACACCACAACAACAGCCTATGCAGCAGCAGCAACGGCAGCCGGCGCCAGTGGCCTCGGGTCCCACTACGGCTCCGCTACCGATGCAGCAACAACATCAACAACAACAAAGACCACCACAACAGACGCAGCCGATTCCTCAACAGCATCCACCTCAGAATCAACAGAGGCCACCACAGCAGCAACTGCCACCAAACCAACAGCCAAAGCCCGATCAGAAGAGACAGAACACGCTGCAACGTCAACCTTCCCTTGAAGTGAGTCGCCCAACTCGAAGTGCCTCAATGAGCCGTTAATATTAAGACGGACGCACACCGTTCGCAGCAGGCGAATGGACAGCTTCCTCAGTCGCGAGGCGGTCTGACGGCGACGGATCCGCAGCGCGATGCTCGAATTCGGAGTCAGAGCACCGTGGATCGGTGAGTCTCTCTCCTTCGCTCTACTCTTGCCCCGTCTCCTTCCCTCTTTCCGATGTGTCTAAAGTCCAAATGACGTGCGGTATTCGAGTGTCTAAAGCGTCTTTTAGCGTCCGAATCCCCACACCTCCTCCAATCCGCGAAGAAGTGGAGCCAAGGGCTCCCCAAGTCCAAGCACCTCGACAAGAGTAAGGAGCATTCCTCGCTCGCCATCACACAAGCCGCACGCGTTCAGCACATTTCCCCTTTTCCCCCGTCGACACGTTTGACTCCAACCCGCGACTTCCTTCCGCTTTTGATCCATCCTTCTTCCCTCGAGATGGCATTGCGTTTTTTGGTGTCGGAATACTTCCTCCCATGGCATCCCTTCTCATCCACCCTGTTCTATATAGCTCTCTCGAATTCGAACTTCGCTCTCCTTCTACAACCCAACAATTGGCTCAGCCAAAATACTACCCTCAAAGCAATTATTGTATTTGAGTTTGCAAGAGAACGCTTTCATTATTTGCGCGCCACACCCCGATATGCTAGTATCTACTTGACCTCTCAGAGGCTCTTCTGGCTTGCAGCCCTGCTTCTATTCTGTCTCACCAACTTATGCACAGACGCATGAAATCTTTCAGGAACTTCGACGTGGAACGCTTGCGGGCCGAGGAGGAGGCGAGGAAATACTCGATGAACCCTCGAGCCGAGCGAGCCGCCAGCGGAAGGTTCGTCGGTTTTCAATGAGCCTGGCTCCCTTGTTCCCTCCCTCCCTCACTCCCTCGGCCCTCTTTTGAGAGCCCCGCAAAAATGTTGGGCGGACGTCCGGGGGGTTATAAAAAGGAGAATGATGAATTGTTTCGGCCACAAGGCGACGTCTTCAGAGACGACTCTCGAACGCCGGGAATGTCATTTACACTGGAGGGCAACCGAAGCACCACCACCACCAGCGATGAGCGGTTTGGCGAAGATCGGTCTGTGAAAAAGCCAAGCAAATATGCGTGCCAGATCACGAGATCGATTTCACGAAGATAGTCGCCAGAGGAGTTTTGACCGACAAGACGACGTCGTTGTGGGAGACCAACGCGACAAGCGACGTACCCACTCACGACATCGCGACAAGTTTGAAATTCATACAAAGAAGTTTATCCGAATAGCGGTTCCAGGATCTCACCGGCTGGTTCTCGTGGCGACCTAACAATTGATCAGCAATATGGGTAGGGTCAACCTCTTTCTTCCAAATTATACATTCTCTTGACGTCTTCAGATCTGGAGCCCCTGGACCCATCATGCCAGTAGCCGGAAGTGCAATGAACACACGAACAGGTTCCTCTTCATATTCCGACGAAATTTCCGGCTCTCCAGCGGAATTCCGCCGATCGCGCTCTATTCGTGATCGAGAGGAAGAACAGCGTCGTGGCTCGATCTCTGTCCGCCTTGCCCCCGATCCAGTGCCCGCTGTCCCATCTTCCACTACCAATTCTGGAGTTGGAGGAATCGGACTGGGAACGGGAGTGGGAACAGGAGTGGGCGTCGGAAGCGGCGGAGGTACAGCTTTCGGCGGCCCATTTCAACCACGACGTAAGACTCGCCTCTCCAGGTAAACACACTTCTTATTCCATTCATGAAATGTACTCCATAATAATAGAACGCAAACGACTGAATGCCAAACGTATCGTTATGCACTCGACATAGTGCACCTAACGCATTGCTTGAAGCTCTCAGCCCCCGCGAATTTCTCAACACGCCGCCTCTTTGTCATTTCAGTTTAGCTGACAAATGCAAATGCGATTGGCTGCACGGGACCTCCTCCTTTCTCTTTCGGCATACGCGCGCGGCACCGGTCCTTTCGTGCATCGGCACGGCGACGTCCGGGAACGCAGCCTCTCTCTCCATTAAAACGCGTGGATAAGCACGCGTATGGCCGCAGCCGGTGGGCGTCCTCGGGTAATGGCCAAGAGCCGAGAACGAACTGTGACGTTGCTCATGGAGAGAGTTCTGGTGGAGTTTCCGCTTACACTCCACTCGAACACAGCGCGTTCGTACGTAAAAGAGCCTCGCGCCTGACCCAACTGCCTCGCCCCATTCCAAAGGAGAGAGGCTGAGTCCATTTTTGGCAGAGAGACGAAGGCGCCTCCAAGACACTCGGCGGTGGTCTCGCTGCCGACTAGCGGTTCCCATATTCATTCAGCTGCGGGGTCTCGGCGCGCTCTCTCGCTTCTTTAATGATGTATTCGTGACATTTCGTTTGACGTCGTCGAAAGAGAGTCGACGAGAGAGGTGGCCTCGGCCCTTTTTTAGCTCTTGCGGCTTGTAGGCAACTCCGCTCGATGTCCTCGAGCGAGGAGGACATGCCGTCGACGTCCGACGGCTACAGCGGCCACGACGACCATGTGCCGCGCCACCGCGATCCCGGCGAGTGTACCTCCGAAAAGGGTCTGCGTCAGTGGCCATCACATAATGCTTTTGGCCCTTTATGTTCAGTTGTATAACCGCGGTGATTTCAGATCTTCTTCGCTACATCTACGGCTCCGACGCTACGGCAAAGGCCCGCAATGGTGCAAGAAAATGTGAGTGGCCAAATTGTTTATCGGCGCTATTGAACTGGGAGTAAGCAACTCGCGCGCGGCGCGTGCGCGACCTCTCACACGCGAGGCGCGACGTTCACAGGGTGTCCCCAGCCCTTGAAGGCGAGGGCGAGATGCGCGGCGTCTTTTTGGGATCAATAACAAAGCTAATTGGCTTGCGAAAGCGGGAGGAATTATTCATTTAGTTGGCCGGCGGGGCGGGAGATGGGCTCTCTTCTCTCTTCTCGCTGCCCCCTCTCGAAAAGGACGACGGCGAGGAGGAGGACGAGACGCTAGACGCTAGACGCGGATGCGCGTGCGCGCGTCTTTCCATCAGCCCCCTCTTCTCCATGTGAAGGCGTTCGCTTCTTTCTTTTCGTGCCGAGCACCCATTCAACAGGAGATAAAAGAAACTTCCAACTCGCCCAAGAGTTGATGTACGCGTTTTTCCGCCTCTCTTCACTTCCATCTCGTGCAAATCTCTCCTTCTCTCTATGTGTATGCTGTTTATTGAGAAGTGAAATTTTCTTTCAACTGCAAACGCCGACGCGCGCGCTCGGTTGACCGCTCAAGCCTGCAGTTCCCCCAAGGGGTAGGCGAGGAGACGAAGAGTGAGTGGGCGGTCTGTGAGCAAAGAAGAAGAAGGAGACCACGAAGAAGAAGTCGAAGCCCCTGCCGTAAAACTCGAGCAGGAGGCAGACGCACACACACACAAGCTCTTTATTCGTCCATTTGCCGCAATGAGAAAGAGAGCAACAAAATATTTGTCGCGCTTCATTTGTCACACGACTGACTGGGAGAGCAGGGCGCGCGCGCCTCCTTGAGTGCTGGCGGCCATCGTCGCGTTTGGTACAAGCGGCGCCGTCCATCTCTTCTTCTATGGGGAGAGACTTCGTCGACGACGAGGACGCCCGAGTGACTTCCTTGAAGAGAGGGGGCTCCCCACCACACGGAGGGGTGAGGGCGTCGCACCACCGCCAATTCCCCGGGTCCTCCGAATTGGTAAGCCGACACCCGTCGGAAGCGACGGGCGCGCCTTTCGGAAGGTCGCCTTTGCCGCCCGCCGCAGCGTCTAGTTCGCGCGTGCGCGACTCGCTTCGCTCTCGGGTTGCGCATATGCTTTGGAAGTTCTTGAGTTGCCCTCGTTCTGCCGGGTTGACGTGCATCCTTGTCATTTTTGCAGCGGGTACCTCGTCGAGTCAGGGCTTCCGCAGCGGCGACATGACGTCGCCGGGGGGCGCCCGCAGTCCCATCATGCCCGGCGACCGCCTCGCTGCGAAGATACGAAATTACCTCTCGGTAAGTGTTTCTCGAAGAGTGGGGAGGAATATGAACGTTGAAGCATCCTGTGACCTGGCAGCCGTCGGCGGATCAAAGGCGACTCATCGGCCACATGATCCTCCACAGGACTGACAGTGCGGCTAACGGCGACCTCGGACTGAAGGTGGGCTTTCAAACAGGAAGTAAAAGACACTTCTACTCGATTTCATTCCCTGGTTGCACTTCGTGTTTGCTTTAGAAGTGCAGCGAAAGAGAAGAAATTGCAGGTGGTCGGTGGGCGGCGTTCGGACACGGGGCGTCTTGGTGCATTCATCACACGGGTGAGACACGGGTCGGTGGCGGACACCATCGGGCGTCTTCGACCAGGTCCGTGCACTTCCCGAGTTCCTCTTCATCCAGCAAGTTACAGGCGACGAGGTGCTCGAGTGGAACGGACAGCCGTTGCAGAACGCCACCTTCGATCAGGTTAGCCCCGCTGTGTGACGCACAGAAAAAGTCAATTTGACGCCTCGACGCTGCAAGCGTCTCTCTAGGGCAGCAGCAACGCCTTTCCCCTATCAACCTCGCACCATTCGCACATTTCTTCTGCCATTGAAAGCGAACGCTTGCCATCCCCTTGCTTTTCTTGCAACTTCCTTCATCCCCTTCACATACTATTGCCAATGAATCTTTTGTTCAGGTCTACGAAATAATCGCCTCATCGAAGAACGAGACGCAAGTGGAGTTGATCGTCTCGAGATCGACAGCGTAAGCTCTAACTAGTGTTCTGATTCATTTCTCTTCAGTGTTCCCGGTGGCGACGATTTCCTCAACGTGCAGCGAATTCTCCCAACACCGGTGCCTCAAGGTTGGAATTGGTCTTTGTTTTACCTGTTTCAAGGAATTATAGACGCAAGCGAGTTCTACGCTCTTTCGCCAGCCCTTCCGGAGCCAGCAACATTGAGCCACTCACAATCAGTGCTCCTTCCACATCTTCAGCAGATGTTCCATCCGCATACAAGTCCAATTCATAAGTCTTCGGCGCCTTACTACGCTCCACCGCTTAGTACGTTTTGTTTTCTTGGAATTCTTGGGAAGTCTCTGAGACATTCGATGGCAGGTCCCCAAAGGCAAAGGCAAGATAAAAGAAAAGGGGAAGCGATTTCGGCTCTCGTCTCGTCGCCCTCGCACGCCTCTCTCAATTAGCCGGACGCGTCAAATCTGATTCCGGGAAACTCGCCGGCGGTCAAGGAGAGGGAGAGAGAGCGAGGCAGAAGTGGGGAGAGAGTGGAGATGCGTGCACGCTTGGAGACTCTTTATTCACGGACGACTCTTTTAGTGCCAGTCGCTTCCGGTCCGCCGCCGCTCATGATGGGCCACGAGCAGCACCTCGCCAAAGGGCAAATCTTCGGACGCATTGAGGTGAAAGCATCTGATCTCGGGCTGAACTAGATCGTTGTGCAGATCTCGTTGTTCTATTCACTTCAAGATCGCCAATTGACGGTGACCTTGCAACGGGCGGTCGATCTTCCTCCACGACCTGACGGAATGCCGCGGAACCCCTATGTGAAGCTCTTCCTTCTTCCCGACAGAAGGCATGCCACACTTCCACATTCATGAACGCCGCATTTCCTTCTTTTAGTGAAAGGAGTCGTCGACAGAGTAAAGTATTGGCGGAAACGTTGATGCCCGTATGGGCCGAGTCCTTCTACTACCATGGCCTCACCGAGCCCATGCTCATGGAAAGAGTCCTTGAGGTTGCCGAGAAGAAGCTCCATGAATGCTTTCTCTAGGTCACTGTCTGGGATTACGATAAGTTCGAGGCAAACGCTTTCCTTGGCGAGACGCTCATCGACTTCTCAACCGTAACTCTCGACGATCAACCCTTCCTCTACACTCTTGTTGACATGGACGATGAGAATCCCTTGAGAACGGTATGTCAAGAGAAAAGAGATCAAATGTTGTTGCAGAGGTTACGGCAACGGCGCATCAGCGCGTATCAACTACCAGCAAGACCACGATCCGAAATGGGCAGTTACGGCTACGATATGCCACCCCATCAACATGTCATTGACGTCGCTCCCGAGTACGGCGGCTACGGTCCAGGAGGGAGACCGGTAGTACCGCGAATCACTCGATGACCGTCTTGCAGCCGATGTACGAACCGGGAATGCGACGTTCGAGGACATACGACCGAGCCGGAATGGCGGAGAGGAATAGCGTGCCAACTGGAGGCATCAGTCGAGTCCCCGAGGAAGATTGGAATGTGAACCACAGCAACTCCGGCTACCTCTCGGATCACGGCTACACACAACCGCCGATGCTTCCCCAATCTCGTCATCATCATCGAAGGCCACGAAGTGCCACAGCCATGAGACCAAGTAAGTCTTCATCCCTCTGACTGTAAGGAGTCACTTTAGTGACTGGAGCTGAAATGGGAGCTTCTCGAGTCTACTCAAGAGACATGACGGACCAGTACGATGAATACGGCAGCGGCTATCCGGGGGAAGGGCAGGAGCCCGGTGGAATGCAGCCGCCTCCTCGGGGAGCGGGACGAGGAGCGTATCCACCTCCGGGAGCTCCTCACAATCAACAATACCCTTCCGGGCCCGCTCAAGGCCAGCCACCGCCCCAACGATTCGCCGGCGACCCACGGTCGCCCAACGGACGACTACGCTTTGAAGCCATCCAGCAGGAGCAGCCGACAGCCGGCTACGGCAGCGACGGCTCCGAGACGATGAGCATCCACTCGGCCCAAAGCGCCCAAGCAAGGTTTGGATCGCCTTCTTCTTCTTGCTTTGGAGTAGTCTTCGTGTTCCCCATATTGCGTCACACGCGCAGTCCAACTTCCCAAATTACTTTTTTGGGCGCTCCAGCATTTTGGAATTCCGCGCAAGGTCCAATGTGAGGCCATTTCAACAGCTCCGCACACACTCACCCGGCCTCTTCTCCGGTATTTCGAAAATCTCCCATGACCTTCAGCCAACGTTGTTTGTGTCGATTTTTTAATTTCCGGACCATTCTCATTCATGCTTTGCGAGCCGAGTGTCAATGGAGAGTCTCGTGGTCTGTGGGCGATGGGAGGGGTGGGGGAAGGTTCGAGTGCAGGGCCGAATCCGCCCTAGCGCCTCTCCTCCTCCTCCTCCTCGCTGGCCACCCACCTAATCGCATTCCAACACTGGCCTCAGCGAGCGTCGGCTCGGAGACCGAAGTTTCCCTCTTCATGTTTCCTTGAGTTCTTTCCAAGAAGCGCGTATTGCCCCATCTCTTACAAGCCGTCTTCCGAGCGTTCATGCTTTACGCGGATTTTTGACGCAAACTCAACCCTGAGGCACTTGCTTGTTTCCAGGCAATGATTTTCTGGAGTAAATTGTTTTCTTTCCAGACCAGTGGCTCGTCGTCGTCAACCGAACGGCGAAGGTGCGAGCCTAGCCGAAAGGGGTAGCGGCGGCGGTGGCAGTGAAGATTATCCCGAAGAGGTGCTCTCCCTCCTTCCTTCGGCCAATATAAACTTATTTAAATTTCAGAGCGGCGGTAGATCGGCCGAAACGAACGGCCGAGGAGGAGGAGGCGGCGGCGGCGGCAGCGGAGGCGGCGGCGACAAAAACAGCATGCAGGCAATGAAAGAGCGCAAGAAGAGCATCATGACCCGCTTCATTCCTGGACGAAATGCAGTCAACGGTTTGTTTCAATGATTCCCCCCTCGAAAGGCTCTCTTCAATTTGCAGAGGGAAAGCGAACGGGCTTTGCTCGTTCCGAGGAGGTCGGCATTCCGGGTGTACTCGGTGGACCTCCTTCTGGTGGCGGCAGCGACGGCGGAGGAGGAGGAGAAGGATCAGTAGGGCCAGGAGGAGGGATGCAACAGCAAATGCCGCAGCCAATGCAGAACGACCGTCTTCAAGCTCCCTTTCTGAAGCAAACGTCCAAGGAGTCCACGGACTCTTCACACTCAGACAAGTGCGTTTTCAATCGCCGGAGCCCGATGTTGCGCGCCTATTTCGCCCGCGGTTCTCGGAAAAGTAAACAGCGGAAAATCTCTCATAATGAGATGAAATAAGAGATGCGCGCCGTTGCGGCTCTCGCAAGTGCACTTCACAATATGAGATTTCTTTCCCGGGCGGAGAGTAAAAGTGCAGATCCGGGAAGAAGTGTTTTCCAAGTGAATGAAATTGCTTGCTTTTAGCTGGATGCCCGTGCTTCCCGATGGACCATTAGGGACCTTCGTGGACAATCTCGGACCAGGACAGGTAAAGAAATCCCTGAGCAAGATAGATTTCTTCAGGTTGTGGGGCGTCAAGTCCTAGCGTCTCCCGTCCTTGGCGAGATCCAAATCGGAATCATGGCGAGTCGTTCAGGCATCGATGTCGAGATCATTCGTGCAAAGAACCTCGTCGTCAAGCAAGGAGTGAAGATCAATCCAGGTATTCAAGCTCTTCAAGACCTGAGGAGAACTTCTTCAGCTCCATACGTGAAAGTCTATCTGATGGAAGGAAAGCAATGCGTTGCTAAAGCTAAGACAAACCCGGTTCGCAAGACAACAGCGCCGCTCTTCCAACAGCATCTCATCTTCAACGATTCATCTCGAAAGAAGATGCTTCAGGTACAACAATGAATGAGCTTTTAGCAAGTTTCATGCAGATTACGGTATTGGGCGACTACGGCCGAATGGAGCGGAAGGCGTTCATGGGCATCGCCCAGATCCGCCTCGACGATCTCGAACTCGGCCCGGAGCCGGTGATTGGCTGGTACAAACTCTTCCATAGCTCGAGTCTCGCTGGCACGGGACCCGTTCGAAAGGACAGTGAAACTTCCCTCGTTGAAGGACGCTA
>JAQIXL010002340.1:0-13433 GCA_034700245.1 Poikilolaimus oxycercus | reverse complement strand
CCATCAATACAATTGCCAGATCAACTTTCTAGGGGTAAACGGACCCGTAGAATCCGATTCCGACGGTTTTGGATGCTGAAACTGCAGAAAAACCGGCTTATGTCGGTGTTTCGAAAAGTGTCCCCTGGCCGTTTTCAGACTATTTTGATTTGTTTCCCACGCTGGGCACAACTTTTTGAAATGATGTTGACACTGTCCTATGCAGTTTTGTATGCTCTTTCCACTGAACGTATCAAAAGTTCCCGTAACAGTACTAAATTTTTGCGCAATTTAGCGAAATACGATTTTTGAAGGGGACCGAAAATCGAAAAAAGCTGATTTTGGGCTTCAAAGCTTGCAACTTTGCAAATTCTGAATATGCCAAACGATTCTACGCATTTTTCTGCATCTGGTAGATATGTTTGGATAACGAAACCCTGAGAAATCAGCCTTGAAAAAAATTAAACACGAAAATAGGCTCGAAAATAACCAAAATTTTCGTTTTCTCGATAGCTCACGCAGGACGCAGAATTCACCCCTGCTCTCTTTTGCAATTTTGCTCAGCATGAAAAACTGCACAGGATAAGCACAAAACGGAGCAAATCCATTTTTGGGTGGTCACTGCCCTCTTTGATCCTTACAGAGAGAGCGTGTTAAGCGAATGCCCAAGTTGAGGACAATAGAGTGGCACACCGATTGTGGCTTTAAAAATTTCAACTTTGATCACTAAAACAAATTGAAATGCTTGTCGTTCATACTCCTCCAGAGGAATGGATAGACGTGGGAGACGAAGAATACATCCCGCTTGCTGGCTTCTACTCCCATCTCGACGATGAGACGCTGTTGAAAATGCGCAATTTGCGTGTTGTCGATGCAGACAATATTGATACAAGTGTGACTGTAAACGGACTCAAAGTGTTCCTCGAAGACTGGCATGATGGGAACCGTTGCATCGAAGAATTCGTGATTTTTATCGACGTCAGTTTTTGGGAGGTCGAAAAAGTCGTCAATGAGTTTGTTTGAGAGCGCGATGCGCGCTGTCAAAATGGTCATCTGCATCGGTCCAGTGATGGCGCGTGCTTGTCATTTTCGGCGAGCGGTGGGAAACTGTTCGGTAGCAGACTAAGTATTTATGCTGTTAATGTGTGTTCTGGTTAGTCTGTACTGGTAAATCTACTTTAATCGTGGTGGAAATCAGTTGCTGACAACATGATGGCACGACACATGGCATTGTGTCCCTAAATTCGTCCAATGAAAAACGTTTGATTGCTCAATGCAATTTGTCGAAGATGAAAACCTGCGAGCCTGCTCACAACGCAACGTGAGAGGCAACGCTTTTCGATGACCAACCAATGCCGACAGAAGGCAGAGATGTGAGCCACAAGTCAGGAAGCGAATTCCCTGCTGTGAATGCATTGAACGAGCTCCTTCAACAGAAGAGTGAAACGTGTCAACACAATCATAGTCGACGTCCGGGCGATGGCGCGTGTTTACACGTCTCTGTTAGTCTTTCTAATCGGTTTCAGGATGAGTGCACTTTCTGCATTGCGAAGAGCAAAATTGACTGCTCAGACAGTAGTTAACCAGTAGAGTTCGCAATCGGTTAGAAAAAATCGGTTAAACGGTTAATCGGTTATCCCAATGAACCGGTTAATCGGTTTAACCGGTTACAAAGTGGACCGGTTATCGGTTTTTCGGTTAGAGCCTGAAGTGGATATTTTGAAGCTCACGTCGTCAATAATGTCTTCATTTTCAACTGTTTAAACACTGAAATTGCAGAATCCTTGGAAGGGCCAAATTCTAAATGAAAAGTTGGACATGGAAAAGCAAAATCTCACCTCCCTCTTTGACTGCGAAACAGACTTCGAACGAAAATTCAGTTTTTCACCGTAGTTTTTTCGTTTCCAACGACAAAAATGGCTCAATGTTTACCCGGTTCTCGGCGGGATCGGTTAACCGGTTTATCGGTTATTCGACCCAATCGGTTTATCGGTTAATCGGTTAATCGGTTATTCAAAAATATCGGTTATAACCGGTTATTTCGGTTATCGGTTCAGTTCGGTTACGAACCCTAGTTTTCAGATCTTGAGGGGAGTAAAAGGGCTCGACCAAAGGAAACTTCCCCCGGCGCTTCGCGCGGGGGGCGATTCACAATCAGCCCAAAAAAAAAAGATTTTTTTTTTGTTTTTTGCATAACTTTTCCAAGGCCTAAAAAAACGTGAAACTGCTTTCACAGTTTTTTTCAGCGTAAAAACTGAACAAGATGACATCCAAAGCTTAAATTTCATTTCCGGGGTGGACCCGACCTCTTTGGCAGGTCTTTGATTCTTACGGAGAACGTGTATTAGACTCCTTTTTTGCTCGTTCTTTAACAACGCTTTTCAGCCCGACCACCTGGCTCGCTCACTCATTCTCTTCTGCAAAGGTTGCGGCGCCCTGTCGTTAGTGTGCATACCGGGCATGGAGCGTCAACGCACACTTAGCAACTCAATGGAAGAGGCCGATCGCCCACGTGGTGCTTCTCCTGCCAAGAAGCCAGTCAAGTAGATCCGCAAAGAAGCTCTCCTTCACTAACTGCGATCTGCTGAGCAATCTAGTTCCTCTTTTGACAGCTGATTGTGAGTGCGCTGTTTACGCTAGTATATTTAGCGCCCGAAGCGGTTGCTTTCCTTATTGTTAGTAGGCAGAGTTTGTTTCAAGCAGTCTCAATTTTATGGTGTAGCTTTGTGTCTCTCATTTTGAGTCTCTGTATCTCTATCTCTATCTCTCTCTCCTCCAGTGATCCTCTGTCGTTTGCGTTTTGAGCTAGTCCGCTGTTTATCTTATTTTTTCTTTTGAATTGGGAATAACCTTGATATATATAATTCACTAGATCTGACTGAGTCTCAACGAAGTCGTAACTTTTGCACTAATAGCTTGCTTCCAACAGTCACTTTAGGTAATTCGGGGTCGTAGAATCGTTTCCCGCGAAGAAAAACAGAGGTTTCAATAGCAAAAACCCGAGAAAAAGCGAAATTGAAATGCACTACGCTTTTTGTGCGCAAATTTTTGGCAGAACTGCTTGACGCGCACTTTGTGCGCAACGCCGCAAGTGTGCCAAGCGGTTTCCAGTGAGAACAACTGCTAAATCAAAGCCAGAGGAGTACTTACTTCATCTTTGTAGCCGCGGAGAGTCTTCTTTCAGCTCGGGTCGCTTTGAACTGAGTAGCTAATGCAAGAATGTTAAACCACTGGAGCCCTTAGGCTCAGAAGCATTCATAGAGCTTCTCTTTAGCTGTAATAGCTCTCGTATGTTTATGAAGAGCAAAAATATCTGAACAAGAAACGCAAGACTCTTGGAATGCTTGAAGCCGAGTATGCAATTTGATTTAGCCGGAATAGTTGACGAGAGTCTTCAAGGAAGGATTCAGTATCTGTCTGTTAGGCTTAGTTTTAGTGAAGGCTGACTCTGAACATTATAAGGCCTGCAGCTGACTGCGAGAAGGACTTCAAACAAGAGACGAGGCGAGATGGAAAGGGATGGAAGTAGATCCCATTGCTAGTTTTAGGGCTTGGCTGGCCCTCAATTAGAGTGGTGGCCTTACGGCCTAAAGTCTGCTCTTGTGCTTGATTATAAGAATGCGCATAATGTTATGATCCAATGTATTAACGCAAAAGAAATGAAGAAAATCTAGAGAAAGCATTCAATTGGAATTCAATTTACGAATGTTTCGCATAATGTCGGAATAATGGCATGAAGGAGAGCGGAGAAGCAGTCAAAACAGAGCAAGCATGTACTTTCTTGAAGGGAGAGGAAGTTGTCAAAGTCCTTCTCGACGAAGGAATGAGAAGGAAGAGAAACTATTGAAGAGAGATGAATCATGCCATATCAGTCATGAATTCGTGGAATGGGCTTTCAAAGCGGACAGTCACTATCTTCATTCAAGAAATTAAGTGAGGAAAGACACATTACAGTGTTGCATGAGAAATCATAGTCGAGAATTGTTTACTTGTCTTCTCCCTAACAGCGTGCAAATCTCTTAATCTTAATCTCGGCAAGTGGGTCGATTTGTACTTGGAAGGTGCGAAAAAATCACTGATATGGGAAGGACAACAATTCAGTGATGTTCATTTGAGACGAATGCAAACAATGTACGACACGTGAAAATGAAAAATGATCGCTAGAAAGTTGCTGCGACTTAGGGTTGCCTGTTGATCGATGTCCGTTCTTGATGTCCGGATCAATTTCGAGGCGTTGGCACCAAGACTCGCGCGAAATCCTTGAATGCATCACCTGTTCGCTTGGTGGAGATGACGTTGACCTGAACAAGTTCATTCTATTCACGCACTGGTCAGATTAGCACTTTGATGCTCACGAGTACTGGAGCGGTCATCGATTGTGTTCTCGTTTAATCGCAATTTAACAAGATCAAAGATAAAGAGAACATTTATCGCGAAACACAGAAATCGGAGACATCACGTGCAAGACAAGAATTTAGCATGGGCACAGAAGACATCATTTTGGTCACAGCGACTAGAACGAGCCGAATGGGCGAGGAGTGGAGGCTGTCGCTTAATCTCGTAATGATATTCCGGTTTGCAATGGAGAGACTCAACATTGACGGAAGTGTTACCGAGCTAGTCCAAGTTTCCAGTGCTGTGTGCCAAGAAAATGAGCAACAAAATGCACGTTATCAATGTCGTGGAGCCACGAATCGATATCACGACTGTGATCATCAATAAAAAAGCATGAGAATACCGGAGATGCACACATTCTGGTGTCAAGATCACTCAGGTGGCATTGACATCAGGATGGTCATGATGAAAAAGTCGAATTTTCTCAAAGATGGACACACTTTTATCACACAACATTACAAGAATGAAGCACTTCCAATCTGCCTTTATTCAATTAGCGGTCATCATCGTAGAGTCATTGGAACTGAAGACGAGGAGTGAAGCAATAACGGGAATGCCGGGAAAGCAGTTTCAATGGTCGTGAGTCTCTTCTGGTAGATCTTAGGCTGTCACGAATCGATTCAGCAAATTAACGAGTCGTGCCCGCGACAGCGTATGTCACCCATTCGAGAGAGGGCATTGTTTTACTGGGTTATGGTAATCATCAAAATGGCAAAGCGGGGAAACGGAAAGTTGCACATGGCGGTTGTCGAACTCGGGACTGTTGAAAAATCGGCAAACAGAAAGGAATGCACCGAACAAAAGGGAATGTGAATCAAATGGAGTCACGACACACAATTTCTCAGTGGCGATATCGATTTTTGACAATAGAGGGCTTCTTCTAGCGAGACTTCTCATGGAGAGGAGACAATCATGAAAACTAACATTTTGAAGTTGGCATTTCCCAGACGAAGAATATATTTCAACCAGCCGCGGGGCCGCCTACCGGCGGCCCTCGCGACTGGCTGGGGCTTCACCCCAGACCCTCTTGGCGCCTTCGGCGCCTGCGTTGTTCCTCCCCCTCGGCCACTGGAGCTCCATAGAATACTGCCTCGGCCCTCTCCTCCCCTCGGCCACTGGAGCTGCATTGGATACTGCCTCGGCCCTCTCCTCCCCTCGGCCACTGAAGCTGCATAGAATACTGCCTCTGCCCTATCCTCTCCTCGGCAACTGAAGCTGCATAGAATACTGTCCCCTCGGCCACTGGAGCTGCATAGGATACTGCCTCGGCCCTCTCCTCCGCACGGCCACTGGAGCTGCATAGAATACTGCCTCTGCCCTATCCTCTCCTCGGCAACTGAAGCTGCATAGAATACTGCTTCGGTCCTTCAAGTGTATTCCTATTTCTCTTACCCAGTTCTACATCTCCATAAACATGTGGGAAGTGTCCTCAACCATCCTACTTCGTTTTTAAAACCGGCAAAAGACCCTCGAGGTGAAAGGAATCGAACCCGAGACCCCCCGCGCAGAAGTCCAGCCCACTAACCGCTCGGCCACCTGGGGCCGACGGTCGGCAGCTTGGGCCGCGGGGTCGTTACAAACAGACTGACAGTCGGCGTTTATTATATGTAGGGACTAGCGGCTAACACTAACGACAAAGATGAGGGGACTAAAATCAGCTGCAACAGTGAAAACGACATTAAAAACAGTTAATTTTGAGCCGATTTACGACCATTTTTAAAAACTAAAAATGCCCACAACCGCTGCTACAAGTACTGCTACAACTAAAGACCAAACTGAGGGCCTGCACGTCGCCAAAGACTAAAATGACAACTTTATCAAGCGTCAAGATCACCAGACTGATCACCTGTTTACTATGATGAGGGTCTAAACCGACACGCTAAAGAAAACGCGTAAGAGCAACCGTCGGCAGCCGCGGCCTTCGGCCGCGCCTGCCCCCTCATCCAACGGCTAAGATTTCTACCATGACCTGAGAGATCTGATGACAAAGGTTAATCCTAAACTCAAAACTATCGGACTAAAAACATCCCAAACTATGACAGCGCCAATGCCAACGCCAACGCCAACAACTACTACGGCTACTACACCAAGGGGCCAAATTGATGGGAGAGGCAACTATTCTGGCTCCTAACTTGCATCTGAACTGTCAAAGATACCAAGTTCTATATCAGATCTGAATCGCCTCGACAAGCTCTATCTAATGCGCTACAGAACGGCTACTTTTGAGCGATAATGAAAAATCGACTTTTTCGAAGGCGGTGGGAGTGGCCTAAAGTGACGTCATCGACAAATTCTAACCCCGCCAGCGTGATCAGCGACCACGAATTGCTATAGTAAGACACTAACTAACATGAAAAGAAAGTGGCAAAAATTTGGTCACCGAGCGGCATCGAACTCGAACAATCCTAGAAGTCTAGCCTCTTAGCCACTTGACAACAAAGCATAACGCATTTTCGTCAGCAAATGTCCAAAACGTAAGTGTGAAGTATTTGTATTAGTAGATTCCAGTCCCGCCTCATGCTATTGTCGGACCACGAGGAGTTTCCCTCGCGCCTCCATTTGATCTACAGTTGATCTCGGACTAGGCAACTTGGCAGCGCTCGTTCTCAGCGTCCACGAGGTGAAATGCAAAGCTGTAAAAAGTGTCAGGAAGGGTGCAAGGTCTTCTTTCGCGGCGTCTTTGTCGGATTTCGAAAGATGCGATTTTTGGTACCCAAACTCATGCTTACTTTCGGACCAAAAAAGCTCGAAAACTACACATTAGAATCTTTTCTGACTTAGCACAAAAGAAAGAGCGTTTCGAGATCTACAAGACGGTACCAGCCAGATTTCTGGGATAATCCGAAAACGTCACCAAATGATCACCTGAAGTTGGTAATGATTACTATGAATCCGTTCCTGTGGACAAGTAGAGATTGTGGAAAACGAATGCTGAAAAGGAATCGCTTGTACAATATTTCTGTCGTCGCCGTTGAAATTTGATCCTCCGAGGAAACTTTACCTTAATGATGACGTTGCCAACAGTTCAGTATAGTGCACGGTTTGAAACGGCCAATTTCCAAGTTTCGGCAAATCAACAACAACTAGAAGCAACTCGCTTTCGAAGAGCTCCATGAATATGTTCACCGGGAAGAGGATGTACGCGGCTGCAAGATTCTGGATTTCATTCCAATTTGCCAAATACGTGTGTCAAATACTTCGTGGATTTTCTCATTCACAGTGTTTATAAATAGAGTTTTGACTTATTGTCATCCAACAGCCATTGGATCTTCAAAGGGGAAGTTGATGAAATGGAATGAAAGACAGCTGGTCGTCTCGATTCTGAGAATTCATTCCGACAAATATGGAGATCAGCCGGCTTTTTGGCATCCGCTGCTGAGGACGCCGAAGCGATTGCCAATCACTCGACGCCTCTACTCCTCGACTACAGGCTTCCACGACTCTGCTTGTTATGGAGCTGGTGCCAATTCGAAATGAAACTTCTAGGCGACACGCTGTTTCGTGGTTAATATGAGAAGCGAATTTTTTTTTCTCGAAAGTCTTCCGGTGGGCAGTTGTCAAACTCAATCCAACTTTCAAGAAGTAAACTGAGCAGAGTGCTAGAATTGTAGTTCAGTCGATTTGCTGTTTCATGCGTTTTTGAAAAATACTCTTGTTTGATGCGTTTGTTTGTTTGATACGTTCCAGACGATCACAGTTTTTGAGTTCGCTGTAAGTAGTTGCATTGTGCACAGGTCCGCTTCTCTGCAGGAAAAGGAAATTTCCCTTGACTGCCTTACGGTCCACTTCCTCATCGGTGTTTGAGTTGTCGCGCATCGAAGGGCGTTCAACGATGAGTCGTTCTGGCAATGGAGAGAAATGCCTTCTGAAGTCTCCTTCATGCAATTGCAGGCTTTTTTGCGAGCGTCTTTTTCATTAGTTCAGTCATCACTGATGATGATCTGGTGTGTTGATTGTCGTAGGCGTGCTCGTTCTTCTTCATGATGCGGTTATATTATACAACGTGGCTCGATTGACACTTAAATCCGGCCCAATTAAAGAGCAGCGGCTGAAACAGTCAATTCGCAAGTGAGCGGTTCTGATCAACACAGTGAACGAACTGAACCACTTGTACAATATCGATTCAGGTTATTTTATAATAGAGATTGCGGTTTCATGGCGCGCATAAGATAAGGGAAGCGGTTTTCGGTCGATTGCATCTCGTAAAGGAGCGACGAACAAATTGTTGCGTTTTCAAAGAACTGAGAGCAGCGGATGAAGTGCCAGTCGAAGGATAAGAATTTTCATTGTTTTGATGGCGAAAGGCCCATATCTCGGATCTCGAATCTCGGTTGAAAAATTTTGGATCTCGCACAGCCTTGATTCGTACGATGTGACGAGGTTCTTCTTCTTCGCGGGATGAAAGTGCACGAAGCACAATAGATGAGAGGACATTTATGTAGAAAAAGAAGAAGAAATTCAAATGCCGCTAAGATGCCGCCTTCACTGCGTAGTAAATTTACTCCGTCTAAAGAGCAACTGGCGAAGCAGTCAGTTCACAGGTGAACAGATGAATCGCTGAAGGTCGTCGAGAGATGATCTTCATAGCTGTTTTCCAAACAGCCCCCACTGCAGTGTGCGATGTAGACGACAACTGTGCCAAATGCTACAATGCTAATAGGCGTCTACGTTAGGAAATAGCGTTCACCCGCTGTAGACGGAGAGGCGAGCCCAAGCTGGGCTCCATCGCATCACTCTGAGAACTTTTTTGAGCGAGAGAGTGGCTGTTATTGGTCCTGAAATCGGCCCAGATTAAAGTTTGAACATTGAAACACTCAATTCAGTGCTTATGTCTGGAGCGCTTTTAGGTAGAACAGAAACAAGACGAATAATTATTTACGCGCACTCGTGGGAAGAACTGCTTCAATGGTTTTCGCTCAACGTAAAACTATCACTGAAACATTGAATTCACTTCTAACTTGCATAAAAAGCAGATTGGCTTACTCTGATTATGAATCGAAGACGGAGACTACAAGCGAGTTTGACGCGTTTGGAGGTGGGAACGGGGTGCTTTCGAATTGGATCCATGTCTGTGGGCCAGTAGAGAATGTCGAAGGAGACGTTAGGGTCTTGTTGAGGCACGGTGCCAAGTGATAACAAATGGCGAGAGGAGGGTCTGGCATCCCAGCAAACCTGTCAATAAGAAGAGGAGTAGGTGAAGAAAGGGGACACAAACCGTTTCGAAGAGCATCACCGAGGCATCGAATAACGACAAGATAGTCGCTTCTGGGCACTGTGTCCCTGGCTCTCGTCGGCGGCCGCCTCAACCTTCACTTTGGAAGCCACCTCTCTTGCTACAAAGAAGATCTTTTCCACTCGTTGGGTCTTCAGGACAACATTAATAACAAGACTGCGTCTAGTGGTATTGATGACTCCGTCTTTCAGCTTTTAGGATTGCTCACGATATTGTTTCTTCTCGAATGACGACCGCTCTAATGCCTGCGTATGTGAACTTCAAATGTGAGCAGAAGTGACGACATGAATGTGCGGGAATTTCTTCGTTGTGAATCATCAAACGTATTTTTTCCACTTTTCACAGCAAATTTCTCAATGAATAAAGCAGACACAATTTCAACACAGCATTTATCAGTTGAATAAAAAGTGCTCATTCTTCAAAGTCCGCGTGCAATTGACTATTGACAGGCGCTATTGACAGGCAAATCATCTCCAATTGGAATTGTGGCTGTTGAAACATCAATTCGCAACGAAATCGATCAGTTGCTGATTGGCGACAGAAGGTCTTGCTTGATCTCTTGCAAGCACTGTTATGAAGCAATTGAAATGCTCTCGATGTCATCTCCGTTTCAGGGGATCATCAAAACGGTCGGTCGGTCGGTCGCCTCGCACTGAATGGAGAGCGATGGTGGATGACTTGCTAGTCTCTGTTTCAGCGATATGAATCAATTCTTGCTCCTGGAACAACGGCTCGAAGACGCAGTGCCTCATTTGTCGTTCGATCTGCAATTGCACGAAATGCAGGCAGCTTTATCGAATGGGGGCGAGCTTTTTACGGTGACGAATTCGTTTTAGATAGATAAAGATGGCGCATTCCTAACAGTAAATGCTTTTCAAGTCGGCGCATCGTTAAGCTCTGGCATTGGAACACTCAATTCATGGTTCAATTTCTCATCTCTGGCACGCTGCCGCGGATCAGTGGCTCAAGTTACGATTTCAAAGTTTGAAAATTACGTTCACAATCTGAAGTCGTAGCGGAGAGCCAACCTCGCTTTCGAAGAGATCCATGTTCACCGGAAAGAGCAGGATGTACGCGGCTGCAAGTAGAACACTAGTGTCAAGAGATCTATTTGTAGCAATGTCATACCGCCTGTGAGAGGAAATCGCATTCACTCATTTCGCGGAATTTCTTAGTTTCTTTGGCTTTGGCAGGCGGCACTTTGCCGTTTCTCGTCACGCATATTTGTTCGACAATCCCGACGCCCTTCAATTCCCCGCCACAAAATCATGCAAGATCCGAGTGCCACAATCGAGAAATCAAAGCGTCTTCCTTCACATGCTCTTCTTGATATTGATCCGTGATGGCTTTGAAGGTTCGGTCTCGAGGAGTCGTCCTCGAGATGCCCATTCAAGTGGCTCATATTCGAGCACCTGAGGGTCGACACATTCGACCGTGTGCGAGGCACACGTACACGAGATTCAGTTGGCGGATTCAGGTTGGTTGGAAACAGCTGCCAATATTTTTGATCTAATTTTTCCTGGATCGAGGTATCTTTCAGCGACTTGCCCTTCCTGCGGTGCCTTGATTTTGTTCATCAGCAAGGTCATTCTTATGTTTCATCAGGGCATGTTGACGACTTGTACAGACCCTCCTCTCACCATTTGTTCTCATCTGGCATCACGCTTCACATAGGAGACCAATGTCGCCTATCTCGACTTGTCAACTGAAATGGATCGCATTCGAAGCGCTACGTCCTCGCCTCCAGGCTTTTCAACTTGGTCATGCCGACCATGACTTGACATCTTTTTCCTAACCTCACAAACATCGTTGGAAGGCCACGACTACGATGAAGAACGTTGCAAGCTTGAAAGTGCTCTCCCACAGCATTGAACGTGTTGCTTGCGACGCGCTAAAACGTGGGGGTTGAAACAGCGCCCTGACGGAAATGAAATTCCTTATTGTTCTATCGTGAACGATACGGGGATCAACAAGAAAACATCCTTTCCTCGTGCGAATGACAAAATCTTCGATAGATCTTGGATAACAAGCAGCGGAATACAGCTTCTGAAATGTTCTGAACCTGAAACGGCAATTTCGATCGGAACCACAGGTAATTTGAGCAGTAATCCCAGGATTGCCTTAACTTCCTTTTCAGCTCTTTTAGGACGAGTTTTTGGTTGTCTTCTCAATGGCGGCTGACAAAAACAAAGCCCTTTTCGGAATTGCGTGGGCCTTTACTCGAAGTTCCATGTTTACGAAGAACATTTTTGCCCTTCGACATTTTCAAACAAGTTTTATTTTGAGAAAAAATATCGTTGACCAGAACTCAAACTCTCAGCGACGAGCAATTTGTCAGAAAACTTGCGGAAGAAGAAGAAGATGAAGCGGTGAACTTTCTCTCTCAAGAAGAAAGAGAGGTGGCTGTTCTTCAACAGGAAAACAAGTATTCCGCATGACAAGCCTCATTCATCATCTTTTCTGAACGGGTCGACGAGGCGGTCGGTGGCATTTTCATCCCCCGACGAGAGACTGGCTCGAGGGGAATGGAAAACCTTTGGAAGCGCACGAACACTTTGGCCTCTTCTCTCTCGGTTATTGAATACTTTAGAACACCTCAAATGAACTAGAGTTGACCGAAAAACGCGCCTCGCCATCGAACTATGAAAATTGCCGTTTCAACCTCAACGCAATGCTCAAGGTTAAATTAGTGCGGTAGTTACTTCGTTTCGGCTCTGTCAGCAAAAACATTACGTATCATCGTTTTATCTCTTGCGCCGCACTCTATCCCTTGCCACTATGTCCTGACATTCTCCAAAAGCGAATTAGTGGTCTTTGATCATTCAGTTCAGCCCTCATTCGAACACAAATCTGAGCTCTACTTCCTTGTTTTTCATGTCTAAGGGTCAAATTTCAACCCTTCAGACATATGTTTCAGAACACAAAGAACAATCTTCATAGAGAAAAGGAGGAAGAGGGGGAGAAGAAATATTTTGCACTAGGCTATGAGGAAATGTGTCTCGCTGGAACTCGAGAGAGGGAACACTTCCAGGCTGTCCACTTAAAGGGCAATTCGAATCCTTTGAAACACAGCTGAGCCGGGGAATTCGAGCCAGCGGCGGGTTGCGAGATGACGCGGAAATTGAAGTCCCCAAGAGGAAGAGATGGCTTTCGAAACGAACGAGAACCTCATTTTGACGACTTTGTTTGGCAAATTCGGCATCGCATCAGACTAGATTTTCCTTTGAAGGAAGAAACACTGTCGTAGGACAAAGTGGAATACGATGCTAAAAGAGGAAGTGGTTGACAAGGCAATGTTAAAGACGTCAATTGCTGCAACTAATATTGGCCTTACAGCCGCGTACATCCTGCTCTTCCCGGTGAATATCGCCATGGACCTCTTCGAAAGCGAGGTAGGCATGCCGTCGTCAAAAATAGTATGAAATTTGCTGTTTCAACCAATAAACAAGATGACCGTTTGAACGCTGGTCCGATCTGTCCTGAGAGTCGGCCTTTCACACAACAGACGAAATTGTCCGTTTTCTGACTGACGAAAACTGCCCGACTTACTGTTTCAATCCATACACAAATTTGGACTTCAACAGACCGCAGTATATTCAGCATTCGCTGCTCCATCAACCAATTTCTTTTCAGCTCCTCGCCCGTGCATGGTACTTATAAATACATGCGACCCGTGCTCACTTCTCTCACACGTCGAACCGATTCATTTTCAGCAGTACGCCCTACAACAGGTATAAGTGTGCAGACTGACAAATAATTCAAAAAGTGTAACGCTTTGCGCCAAAAGAACCACCCGAATGGCTTTGCTGAGCGTGGAAAGAGCATG
>JAQIXL010002339.1:0-13435 GCA_034700245.1 Poikilolaimus oxycercus | reverse complement strand
TGGATGCTCTGATGGACTTTTTGCAGCTACTTTCTCGCGCAACTTCGCCGTCGTCGTCAGCAGAAGGACGAGGGTGACGAGAACCCGAAGAAGGCGCAGACCGAGGACGGCAAGGGAGACGCGGTGGCGAAGCGGAAGAGGCGCCGCACCCGTCGTAATCGTCGTCGCTTCTCATCGAAGAACAAGTCGGAAGACGGTGGAGCCGAGGACGTGAAGGCGAAGAAGGAGGCCAAGGACGAGAAGGTGAAGGCCGAGGACAAGCGCCCGGTCAAGCCGCAGAAGGACAAGGACTCCGCTGACAAGTCGGAAGAGAAGGCTGCTGGTTTGTTATCATCTAGAAGCTGTGAAATGGGCTTTTAGGAAAGCGTCGTCGCAAGAACACCGAGGGCGACAACTCGGGCAAGGACGTCTCTTCGAAGAAGGAAGCGGAGGGCAAGAAGGAAGGCCGCAAATCCACGAGCTCCGAGAAGGCCATCGTCACTCCGAAGAAGGGCGTCGAGGAGAAGGTGGACGAGACGGAGGACGAGAAGCCGGCTATCAAGGCTTGAAGACAAGCTCTCTCAGTCCACCATTCTCTTTGCCTCGAATCCAGTTTCCGTTGTAACTAATTCTTGTTTTGTTTCACCGTTCACTTCAACTACTTTTGGTTTCCTTACTGGATTCTACCCTTTTGAAAACTTTTCCCGTCAAAATTGTTGAAATGGTGTGAACTGGTTTGTGAGATAAAGCTTGTGAAAAAAGAAACTTTGATGCAGAACTGACGAATGGCAGGTATTCGTGAGGAGAGACAGTTACCGTCTTTTCGAAGAATGTTGGTCGTCAAAGTCAGTGTGCGTCTTTTTTCGGCGCTATGGTCAAGCTGTGTGTCGAAGCGGGAAAATTTCTGAATACCTTAAATCGGGGTGTTGAACCAAACGAGAGAGAACGAGAGCTTCGGGAGTTGCTAAATGGTTCTAGTTGCACAGGCGATCAAGCGGAAGAAAAAGTGACGACTCACCACGGGCGCGCCAAGACGCGTGAGGTGCGAAATTCGCAACGGGACCAGCGCGGGAAAATATTTTGTACTAGAATCGCGTTTGAATGACATCGATTTCGGGGCACTCTATTGCCAGGGATTGCTACCAATACGACTGACTCTGACACTCGGAAAATGAAGACGACGATGCCACGGAAGCCGGAAGGAAAGAGAGCGAACTGGAAAGGAAAGTTTGACCTGCCAATAGGGGCTGAGGAGGAAGAGAAAAGCGATGAAAGGAGGAGAATTAGTGTTGCAGTTCCGTCATCTAGCGTACGGCTTTCCCGGCAGCGAGAGGAACGTCACAAAATTAGGAGAAGTGAAAACGACTGGAAAAATGTTGGTAATGGATTGCCCCGAAAATCGTGGGAGTTGAAAGAAACGCATCCTTATGAAGAGGCGGCGTGCAGGTCATTTGTGGCACTGAATGGTGCAGAGGTTGTATTTTTGGCTGTCATTGGACCTACTCAAGTTCGAAGCCTCGACACCACGCACTTTTTGCACCCTTGTCGAAAGGGCGTTTCAAGACTTCTCTTGTCATTTTGCTGCTAAGTAGGCGTCGATTTGTTACTGGTAGCAGAAATGCGGACGAAGTTGTTGGGATCGCAACGATCGACAGACGACAAACCTCGATCAAGACAAGGAGTTACCGTAACCCTGAAAGGAAGTTTGTCCATCCATTTGTGTCCACACCGAACACTGCCAGTCAGAGACGGACTTTTCAGGGAAGACATCCCTGAGGAATCTTCACGAGGAAGGAAGAACTTTATGGCATCCGTCGTGTGTGCATCGTGCGTGTCCTCATATGTGGCTTTGCAGGAAGGATGTCGGTCGACGACGACAAAGGACGACGCTTCAAGAAAGGGTCGCGGGAGACAGGCAAGCGTCTCCGCAACACGTTCGAGAAGAGCCAAAAAGGGAGACCTGAAGCTCGACGAGGAGCCATAGCTGCACGAAACCGAGCGGCAGCGGAGGAGCTCGTCGAACTTCTCATGGAGTCGGACGACGAAGGGGAAGTCATGGAAGTGGACTCAAATGGAGACGAGCAAGAAGGTAGAGTTCAACATCTTTATTTCTCAATCCCTCCGCCCACACAGGCTTCACTGGGTCGAGCGATGCGAGATCTCTAAAAGAAGACGAACAACATCGCCCACATGGGCACAGAGAAGCGAGCGAGATCGTCGAGAACGAGCAGGAGGGCGTCGGCCGTGTCGTTGCTTGCGAGGAGCCGCCACGTGAAGCACTCGCACACGACGAAGAGGACGCAGGAGAACCGCTCGAGGAGGGCATCGTCCTAGTACCTGAAGCTGACGGACGAACCTCTTTGTCGCTCGAAGTGACGATCCACGAAGAGGAAGTGGAAGAGGAGGACATCCCATCAGAAGTGACGATCGTCGACGAAGAGGAGGAAGAAGGTGAAGGTGCGGGATCGTTCTTCAATTGCTCCTTCGACGGCGCTGCCAGAAACCTGGAAGAACATGAGGTTAGTTATCTCGTCTCTCCATCTTGCAGGCAATTCA
The DNA here is from genome assembly GCA_034700245.1 of Poikilolaimus oxycercus. Lineage (NCBI taxonomy): Eukaryota > Metazoa > Nematoda > Chromadorea > Rhabditida > Rhabditidae > Poikilolaimus > Poikilolaimus oxycercus. The sequence goes on along the minus strand of JAQIXL010002339.1, from coordinate 10,900 downwards.
GCCAGAAGAACGTTTTCGTTACACCTCTACGCCTCGAAGAGAAGCGCCGCTCTTGGAGAACGCCTCCTCACCCATCTACGAGGCCAACGATTCTATCAGTCACCAGCCCTCATTCCACAAAGTGTCTGGCTACGACGATGTTTTCTTCGCCAGTGCAACTCCTCTATCGAAGGGACGATACTACATGCGCTTGTCGTTGGGGAAGCGATATGCTGACCTTGGGAAGACTGCGCAGAGGTTTATTTAGACTCCCTTATCTTCTAAGCTTACAGAGAGAAAATTCACTCGGTGGCTGAGTTGATTGAGGTTATTCTTGGAGGACGCGGTGATCTCGGAAGAAGAGGGGATGTATGTCCAACGGAGTTAAGCTCCTTTCTCGCGAGCCTCGCTAAGTATTGCCGTCGAGTTTATGGGATTGATGACGCATTCAGTCGAACGATGAACGACATCCCACGATTGACGCCGGGTATAATTTTCCCTCTTTGATACAGCACGCCTTCGTTTAGCAAAAGATGCGTTTATAACAAGTCTCTGCTGGTTGTCTCAAACGGGCAGGAAGGTCTTAAAGCATCACTTGCGAATCGCCAAGTTCGACTTTCTCGCTCCCACACACAAAGTCGAGCACATCTTGCGCTCAGCTGATCTAGGAGAACTGGAAGAGGGAGAGAAGAAGTTCAAGGAACAAGGTTTTCGCAAGCACAACCTCTAACAACCCGCCTAGACGTGTCATTTGTGAAGTATCGAGACCCCAAGAAGGCCATCGAGCGTTGGCTGTACATGAATGAGCCTAACCTTGAAGTCGCAGCCGGCAACGAGGAGATTCTTCTTCGCCTGGGCGTGGATCGCGGCTCCTCGACGACACGGCTCGCCATCTCCATTGCCAATCTGAAAGCTAATGGTCATATTGAGGCAAGTTCAATTACTATACAATTCAATCTTTATAGGTCGACTCCTCTCTCAATTGGACACCGCTTCTTTTCTACTTGGAGAAGGATGACTACGAGGGCCTCAGCACTTTTGGAGAAGAAATATTTCAAGCCGTGGATCGCATGGACACGTGGTGCTCGCCACAGACGACGATCGTCTACACCATTCGGCGCTTTCTAATAGCGGATGTCAACGGACTCGCGGCAGTTACGGGGATATCGACTGCTTCGTCGCGCTACCCATGTGCTCTGTGTTATGCTCCCAGCAACACGCTCAACAAAACGCGCAACGCGGCTGCGCGCACTGATGAGTCTGCAACGTAAGAGAACCCCGCTTGTTAAAACTTGCTTTTAGATCTTTTCTGGCTCTGAACAGCACTGATACGACGAAGAACAAGGGCCACAAGTTCCCTCCGCTCATAACGCTCTCACGCTGGACTCTGGCAGTTCCCTTACTCCATTGTCTCAGCAAGCCGATCACGGACGTCTTCATATCGATGGAGAAGGAGTGCAAAGCCTATGCGCTAACAGAAGAAGGAGCAGATCTTGATCTCTCGAGGGCAACTCAGCACGGAGGAAGTATGGACGACTTGGAGCAAGGAATATCTGTAAGTAGATCTCGCAGCATAATAAGCGTTTAGGTCGGGGAGGCTCTACTGGCAACCGTCGCCCAAGGGCATCGATCTTCTCACGAGTGTCGTATGCCTTGGTGCCCATTCGCCCCGGGTCGTGGTCGAATCGACGCTAGAGTCGCCAAACTCGCGCATCTCAGCCACTGTCCCGAGTGCAAGTCTTCTTATCACACCATATGCAATTTCACCTGGGACGGCGTTCACTATAGGCAAGCGGCTAAGATGAAGCGGCGAGTGGAGATCTGTGCAAGGTTTGTGCTGCTCAATTCCCTTATCCCTCTTGCAGGTGCGCGAACAGCGTCACAATTCCCTTCAAGAGCGACGAAGATCTTCTAGCAGCAGGCCGCCTTTGGATAGTGGAGGACATTCGTCGCTGGAGAGAGGAGCGCGTGAGAATGCAGTCGGAATTGGATCTTCTACAGTCGAACCCCGCATCCACTCGTTTCAAAGAACTCTGCGCCAAGCACTCCATTCAGCTCACCGCTCACTTTGGCGGTAATCTGACGCGACACTACTTGGATTTTTCAGGCATATTACCGGGCAATAGCTGCATGCGGTTCCTCAAGGGAATGGATGATTTCTTGGGCATCTACGAAGAGACGGGCCATTCGAAGATGATCGAGCACGCAGCCGCGCTACGCCTAGTTATGCAAGATCTTCGGATGCTCCAGAAACACGCGAATCCCCGCTCCCGAACGACCGCGGAAATGGAGGAAATACGAACCGCTGCCACTGCTCTCGTCGATCATCTTCGATCGGCTCTGCCGAAGGCGTCCGTCACCGTAAAGTCGCACCTCTTGAGCGGTGAGCTTCTTCTTCTGAAACACGTCTCGCGGTCAACGTACCGCGTCAACATGAGATCTACCCGTTGAGTGGCGAGAACCGGGCGATTGGGAAGGAGGATGTGAGCAACGTCTCACAGTGCCTCGGTGGTCCAGTGGTAGGACTCTTGCCCGGAAAGTAAGAGGTGCCGGGTTCGATTCCCGCACTGAGGCTGATCTTTTTCCGGACTCAAATTTCTCTTGCTGGCAACAAGAAAACACGAACTCTCATTATAGTGCACGTTCTCGAGCAGCTTGAAGTCTACGGCGCGTGTACAGAGCAAGGCCTCGAAAGCCTCCATGCCGAGTGTAACCGAGTCGCCGGCTTCTTTGTTGCCTTCAAGTCCCGTCCCACCCTTCATATGCAACACGTCTTCGCAGCCGTGAGCAAGCGCAACATCATCGCTCAGACCGGCCCTAACGGCGATCGGCTTCTCGGAACTGATCCACTTGCAAGCGTCTAGTCGCGCTATCATCTTCCCGTTTGTTAACTTTGTTTTGTTCAGGGTTAAATTTCGTTCAACAAGCACCCGTCACAAAACTACTCACCTTTATATCTCAAGTTGCTTGGCATAGAAGAGGGCTTGACGAGCGATACGCTTCGTGTCGAGCGTCGAGCGTGTCGAGCGTCTGTCCATCGTCAGTTGTGACTTTCGCAAAAACGATCGTGTCTCCCACAATCTTCCATCCACGAGACGCCGCGAACTGAGTCACGTCCTTGGGCGTGGAAAAGAAAAGAAGCTTAGCTGCACTCGCCAAAGTAATCTGGAAAAGAATGTGATTTCAAAAGAAGGGCGAACCTGCTTGAACGCCTTTTCAATGCATGTAGCAACGCTCGCCCTCACGGATCGCTGCACGATCTTCAAGATGGAAGTAGAAGGAAGACAGGAGCTGGGCCGTACCATTCAGCGCCACTTCGCCCCGACCTCCCTCCATCAAAGACTGCTCGAGCTTCACTGGGTAGGCGAGTAGAGGATCCCTCACTTGTTTCTCCTTTACAGGCAACAGGTTGCAATACCGCTAAACAGATTTACCTGGGAAATTTGCTCGAGAAGCATGTGGAATTCGGCAAGTCGCTGTTTGTAGAGAAAAATGAGCAACTGCAGACCAATAAGGAGGCTCTTCTGAAGCGACTCCGCGGCTTTTCTGCAAACAACAGCTCTACGTTACGTGAAAACGTTGCATACCTCTCATAATAATGCCTCATCCACATCCTGGTCGCCAAAACACACAAAATAATAATAATCCTCTTGATCTAAATTGATTTCACTAACCTCTACTAGTTGTTCTTCATTCAAATATAATATACATAGCTTTTCTGCAAAACAATTCACTCTTTGACGCTAAACAAGCGAACCAACAACAACAAAATGCTCCAGCAATCACAAACAAACTCCGAACAATTCACCCGACTCTGTCACACTGCGGCATTTATTTTTGCTTGCGCATACGCGGTGCACACCACGTGCGCGCACGGGAAGTGGCCCAAAATTACGGTAATCTTCCGACGCCGTTGATATGCTGTGACTGCCTTACTCAGCGTGAAAAACTGCACAAGATGGTATACAAAGCTCAAAAACCATTTTTTTGGGTGGCTACAGCATGTTCTAGAGGACTTTGATTCTCTCAAAAAAGGCGTGTTAACGTAATCAGCAGCACGAATGGAGTCGATTGAGGGGTGAACATACGGACAAAAACTACCCCTTATATATAGTAAGGATCTGCGGAGGGAAGTGAAAGTGTATGTGAGCCCGCATACTTCTCTCTCGAATGCCCTCCATACCCGCAGAGCCCCTAGCTAGATGGACTGAAAGAGCAGACCTGCATGCGAAGCATCTCGGCTGAGCGTCGAGTCGCCTTGAACGGTGGTGCGGACAGTGAAAGCACTTCGACATGCAGAAGACACTCTCATATGCAATCATCAGCTGCGACGTGTCCCAGAATTGACAGTTCTCTATTGAAATGGCCCTGCAAGGGCATTCCAAAAAATGCTGGCTGGGGCCGCAGCAATATGCCGCCGTCCTGCAATCCCACCTAGGAGGACCATTGGGCTCCAACGCTTACCCAATGGTCAGCATGAGATTTTGGCTGCTCGGCACAGCGTCTCCCAGCCGCGTTGGAACGAGCAACCGGCGAAGAGGACACTCAAGTGGGTCCGTGCTTACTCTCGGCCGCCACGTAGGGGCATCGGGTTATCGCGAACTCTCTGTCTCCTTCTCTAATCAAAGAGAGTGTGTGGCGGAAAGGGACTCCTCGTGGTCTCTTAGGGTCTAGAGGAGATGCGAGGAGCGGAGTGAGAGCCGGTTGTTTTCGACAACTATACATCGACGTCTTTATCATCGTCTACGCTATGCGGAGGGCTCATTAGGTCAGCCGTAATAAGGAGAACGTACGTAGAGCCGCGCGAGAAAATTGTAGAAACGAAAAGGGACTCTCCCAACCGAGACTATCAAATCGTTTCAAGCTACATAAAGCTGTTCTAGTCAATCAACTTTTTTTCTGTTCAAACGAGGGAATCCAGGAGCAGATGTGTTTATTCCTTGTTCGGGGTCTTGTGGGGGAAGATGTGCGGCACATCGGTGAGGAGCGGCGTCTTCAGATGACGCCAATGGCGCATGGCGGAGCGGTCGTTGACGGTCCAGGCGACGACGCGATGGCCGCGGCGACGGGCCCACTCGACGAGGTGCCTGCTCTCCTTCTCCCTCTTCTCCTCTCACAAACCTGTCAATGTCCCATTCGTTGACGAGGAGCATGTCGACGCCGAGGAAGGCGGGCAGCAGACCCGAGAGGGTGAGCGTCGAGTTGAGGACGTCGAGGGCTTGGTAGATCCAGTTGAGGGGGCGGCCGTGGCGCGGCCTCGACTCCTCCTTCAGCATCGAGTATGCCCATCGGCGAGTGGTGTAACCTTCAAGTTCTTCCTTCTCTTTCAATTCCCTCACCGGTGGGGATGAGCGGGTTGGCCCGCTTGATGAAGAAGGCGACAAGGGGCACGAAGCTGCAGACGGCGGCCCGGTCGTAGATCTTCCACTTGTCAAAGATCTCCACGATTTCTTGGTTCATCTGCTCTCTCCTCCTCTTCCTTCTCTCCTCAAACCTTTTTGTCGTAGCACTTGACGTCGAAGATCATCTTGATCTCGTTGTTGACGCAGAATTCGACGGCCTCGGCAAGGGTCGGGATCCGCGCCGTCGGGTGGACTTCGAGTCCTCTGCGCCACCTTCCTCTTTCCTTCCCTCACCCTCACCCTTTGGTCTTGGTCGTCATGACCAGCTTCTGAAGGACGGCGAGGGTCTTCGTGGTGAGGTGCCCCGTCCCATCCGTCGTTCTCTCGAGGGTGTCGTCATGGACTGCGGCCCCTCCCCTCTCCCTCCTCACTCACAGAGGACGACGACCCCATCCGAGGTCAGTTGCAGGTCGAACTCGACGAGGGCGGCGCCGTCCTCCTTCGCCTGACGGAAGGCCTCGATCGTGTTCTCGGGCGCCTTCAGAGAGGCGCCGCGGTGGCCGCCCACTTGGAAGTTCGAGAAGAACTTGTCCTGCTGCAATCAGCGGACGTTCCAGATTGCCATGCAGACTCTTGTCTCCCCGTTTGTTCAAAATTGCCACATCTGCACAAGGCATGCAAGCAAATTGAGAAATGAAACTTTGTGAATGGCATTTCTTCTTGGAAAATCACAGAACAAGACAGTCGCTCGAGCATTTAGCCTTTAGCGCTAGACGATTTTCCGTCGCTTTAAAAACCTTTGTGCCACGCACAACTAGCCGCCTCTTCTGCAGTAACACTTGAATCTGGCAGCTTCTCTGGCAAGATTGCGCCAGGCATTGAGAATGCTCTTTCTTGGCATTTTGCCTTGCAGCCTTCCTTGTCACGCTGGAGTTTCCTTGATTCAGTTCATGCCATTCCCATGGCTGTCACAGTGTCCCCCTCACATCTTTATTCCCCCTTCCGGGATCCAACAAACCAGAGGAGTCGGCAGCCGCCGGTTGCGGAGGAGGAAGAAGGAGGCGATCCCGACGGTAAGGAGGCCCAGTTGCACGACGAGCCACACGAGGCTCGTGGCGGCCGCGGCGAGCAGCGACTGGAAGGCCTTGAAGGGAGAGAGGAGACTCACGAGGACGAGCAGCAGTTGAAGAGAGCGAAGGGTGGCGTTCATCGCGCCGTCCGCCGTCCGCGTCCAGGTGAGTTGTGAGAGGGAATTTTGACTACAAGGGCACTTCAATCAACTTTGAAATAGCGTCTAGACGACGTCTAGACGTCTAAACCTTCTGAATTGCTTTATCGATTCAAAAGTACTTTGTCAGAAGCAGTACAAACGCCCTCCGGATGGACGCCGTGGATCGTATCGTGAAGCAGATCAAGGCCGAGCAGGTTTGGCTCCTTCTTCCCTCAAAATTGTTTAGGACGAAGAGGCGAAGAAGGCGCTCCTCGACCGTCTCTACGTGGCCATGCGCGCGGAGCTCCACGAGGATCACGACGACGAGACACAGCGCGTCGACGACGAGGAGGCCGAGGCCGAGGAGGCCGAGGAGGGCGACGACTCCTCCGACGACAGCTCCACCACCACCACCACGCCCCAGCCGGAGCCGCGCGGCCGAATGCCCGCCGGAACGGCCATCGTCGAGGCGCCGGCTGAGGTTCACGGCTTAAGAAACAGAAGGAGGAACTCTTCAGTCGTCGAAGTCGCCGCCGCTCGAGACGCTGAAGGAGAAGGCGAGCCCGGCGAGGGAGAAGGAGGCCACGGGCTGGTCGTCGAGCTGGGCCTGGCTCGCCGAGAGTCTCTGCGTCCTCCGAGGAGGTGAGGGAGCGAAACAGAGGAGAGGTTGCAGGCCGCCGCGAGAAGAAGAGCCTCTCCAAGTGAGGGCCCACCAGCGCCACTCCTACAGCTCTCCCATACACAGAGAATCCCAGAATAAACAGTTGTATTGAAGTTTTGAGTTGAATCACCTTGATGAGGGAGAGCAGTTAGCAACCAAAAGTCCAAACTTGGACACGGGAAGCGACTTGAACGTCTCCCCACTCGTGAATCACTGACCCAATGGAGAAAAGCAATCCGTCTAGCAGAAATCTTGAGGCTTTCACGGATTCAGAGCTCGCCGACGTCTCAATTCTATGAGTTCTGGGAACTATGTACATAGCACGAACCTCCTTCCTTCTTTCTCAGGTTGTACTGTGTTCAGGCATGGAGGGTAACGTGAAGAGCCGAAAAGCCGCTTGTCTTTTCTTGCGTCTTGGTGAAATTTGTCGATCATCTGTCGTCACCGAATCCATTGGCGGCTTTCCAAACTTTGACCGTTGTCTCTGTCGAAATTGTTGCAGCGGTGCTCCTCTCTAGAAGGGCGATTCCTGTCGATCGAGAAGAGATATTTTTGCTTTGAGGAGATACGCGCTTTTGAATGCACTTCATTCAGAAGAGTAATTCATTCATTACGCAAATTGAGTCTTCTTTTTCGACTATCGATCACCGATGGAGGTCGCCTTCGACGACGGCGAAGAGGACTTCGAGGAGGCGAGCTTGGATCGAAGCTGAAGGCCTCTTCCAGGAAGAGAAGTGGGACGGTGTAGTGGAGTGGCCGGTGTTGTGGCGCCTCCTCGCCAGCCTCGACACGAAGACTCTCTGGGAGTCGTCGAAGCTCTGCGTGCATATCGCGCAAGCCGTCGCCGTCCTCGAGAAGAAGCTTCTCAAAAATCACAAAGTCTGCGGGAATCCAGCTGCTTTTACACTTTAGATCACATTCAAATTTGGGCCAGACAAGGCGTACATCGCCATTTGGAGCGAAGCCGACGATGAGGAAGACGAACTTCGCATTCCTGTCAAGGTCTTTCCACTCTGTCAAGAGGAGAGTCTCAAAGGACTTTATCAAAGACAACGGAGGACTGCGCTACAAGAGCTTCCACAACACCCTCAAGCATGGCCCCTTCCTGCGAACGGCGAGCAGCATCCTCTCCAGCGGGGACGAGTTCAAATTCCAAGATATGTGCATCAAGAAGGTGGAACAGTCTGCAGACAACTAAAGCCTCCCAGATTCACGCCAAGCATCTCTTCGAGTTGCATCGCGGCGAGCGCTGTGATCTCGTGCAGCTGAAGAACACGAACTTCGCCTCGCGCGAGACGGCCCGGATCATCCTCGAGGGTCTTCGACCGCGTTGGCTCTGGCTCAAAGAAGTGCCAGAGAAGATGATGAACTGGTCGTTGAGCACGGCCTTCGACGATGCCACCGTCGGCGTCGAGGAGCTCACCATTGAGCTCGAGTGAGGGGTTGATGCAAATCTTGGCTTGAATGCCAAAAGACAAACATGCAAAGCGAGAGACTCTCTTTTCAGCGGCTACGAGAACGTGCACCCCGCGGCGTGGCTCCATCGCAACGTGGCCAGTCTCGAGCTCGTCATCGACGACGATCAGCAGGACGTCTTTCAGCGAGTCATCTCGGTTCCTTCTACCTCCCTAAAGACATCCGAAATATAGTACTGGAACAACGAAGGCGACATGATTCCGGCGAAGCGGCTGAAGATTCGCTCGCAGAAGACGCCACTCGGCAACGAAATCTACTGGGCCTTCCATCGCGACTTCTTCACCAAATGGGAGCCACCCGAGGCTTGTGTCACCGCGCTGTGGGCCGAGTCCCTGCAACTCGCCTTCGTCCGTCTTCTTCTCTTCTGTCGTCGCGTCGGCTTCGACACGGCCTTCAACACGCATTATCCCTTCGTGAATTCTTGGACGGGCTTTCAGCGCAACGGAGAGATGGGAGGACTTCAGGTTGACATAGAGGAAGAAGGCAAAAAGCTTCAGACCACGGTCTACTGGGAGGAGGAAGGCCCGCCGATGGTCAGCCGCTCCTTCATCGCTCCGATGGCGCCGAGCTCGGGCGAAGTCATCTACTCGCCGCCTTATGCGTAGGGCCAGACCCGGTTCCAAATGAGTTTCAGAATCATTCTGGCGCATCGCTTCGTCTTGACGAGCTTCAACTTCGTCAACCAGAAGAGCCCGGCGGTGAGGGGCGAGCTGTGGCTGAAGGAGAAGCTCGGCGAGGACCATCGCGTCTACAAGTTCCTCTCCTTGTTTATCTTGAACAAGGTCGTGCAGGTGCGTGAAGAAGGCGCTGCCGCCGACGGTCTTCGGCTTGTCGCTGGGCCGCGTCCTCGGCGGTGACCTCCTCTGGACAGGCGTCGGCCTCGTCGGCATCGGCGCGCGCGGTCTCTACGCCCTTCTCGACGGCCTCCACAATGTCGTCAACTAGCCCCAACATTCCCTAGACAATAAACTCTTCGTCCAAATTGACAGCCAAGAGTTCAAGTTTTATGATAGGAGCAACATTTTTGGCAAGAGAAAGTCGAAATACAAGGACTGCGCCCGTCTCACAGCGCTTGGCGTAAATTCAGTGTAAACACAAGCCCGCACGAATTCTTTCGAAAAATTTCACGTCCATTTTTCTTCAGCAACTTCTTTCAGCCTTTTCTCAGTCTTTCGCGGCGGTTTCGGTCTCGCTTCGCGGCTTTCGCTATTGAGATGGTGTTCTTCAGACCGACGATGAACCACCTCGTCGCTTATAGCGACGAAAGCGACGAGGATGCCTCGCCGCGCTCGCGGAAATCCAGCGATAATGGTTCGTTTTCATCTTTCTCTGCTCAGTTTCTCTTGTCGATTTAGCTGCTGCACCACTTCTCAAGCAAACCGGTATCTCGAAGAAGGAAGCCGCGAAGGAGGAGCGACGTCGCGACTCCGAAATGTGGGACGGTGCGTTTTCTGTTTTGAAACTTCATTGTAGCGTCGTGTGGTCGGACTTTCTGAGAAAATTGCTTTTACAATTGAAATTTCTAAGTTTCTCATTTACCACCGTTTCAGATTCTCCACCGTCCTCATCGTCAGACACTGATGCACGTGGAGACCGCTACAAGCGTGGCGCCAGCAGTTCTTTCGCCGGTCCGCCTCCGCCACCCAGAAGACCGCGCTTCAGGTTGGCTTTTGTCCTTCGCTGTTTCTAGCTTATTTTTCAAGTAGAAGAGTGCCATCTTCTCAACTGTTTGTCTTTCAGTCCTTCTCCCTCTCCACTTGGTGGAAGTCCGGCGGTGAAAAGCGCTATGAAGAACGTGGGCAGCACGGTTTCGCTCGTCTCCTACGGCGGCGAAGATGAGGATGACTTTGAAAGAGGTGATTTTCGTTTCCATAGTGAAAGATGTACAAGATTTTTAGCTGATCAAGCGGCAGCTGAGGATAAGCGTCGCTCGCGCGATGACAGCGAGCCGGCGCCACCGCGGCGTCCCGATGATGGAGACGAGGCTGGCGATGAACCACCGCCACCGGCTCGACCTGCAGAACGCGAATTCGATGATGAAGCGTGAGTTCTCCCTTCTTTTCTTCTTGTCTCTTTAATATCCGAATTTTTCCCGAATTTTCTGAGTTCCAAACTGGAGAATTTCAGCTCGAGGACCGGTGACGAAGGAAAGGCTACGGACTCTCCGCCTAATGAAGACGACGAGAAACTCATCGACCAGGTCGTCGCCGAGGGCCTTGCTTCTCTTGCTGA
>JAQIXL010002338.1:0-13442 GCA_034700245.1 Poikilolaimus oxycercus | reverse complement strand
AAAATTCCCGGAGGTGACTAATCGACATTATCTACTCGGCTGATCTCCTAGAGACCTTCGGAAAAGTTGTCTGAGTCTGAATCACTAACTACTTTGAGAACCAATCGAAATCGAATATTTCAGCCTCCTCCTCCTCCACCACCTCCTCCTCCACCACCACCACCGGTAAATCTAATTTTAAAATTCATGACCCAACGCACCGTAAAAAGTACTGTACGCGAGTTTTGCAGGGAGGCTATAACCAGGGACCACCACCACCACCTCCTCCACCACCACCACCACCACCTTCGGTATGTCTATGAGTTCGGTTGGTTAATGCCATTTTAACTTTCAGGGAGGATATAACCAAGCTCCACCGCCTCTTCCGCCCCCGCCTCCTCCTCCACCCAGCGGTGGCTACCCGACAGGGCTCAGCCGAGTTCGCGTTTATGGTTCGTTGACGCAGGAGACTAAGTACCACCGTCACTCGGCCGGCATCGCCTAGGCAACCAAGGAGCATCTCAGAATTCTCAGACTGCCAGTTTAGCTCTCTGTCTTCTTGTATAATAAAGATTTTCTTTTATTCCGACTCTCAGCACACGATACGGTACTCTCGACGAGGAGTTTTCTCTTGACGGGCATCAAGCAATCATAAAAAGTGACCATCACAAATTGTCCAAGACCGTCATGTCAAGAGACTCGGTGGAGCGAAACCCCGACTGGCAGTGCCGCGGTTCCAAACCGGTGGCCGTTGCTGACCTCGGCGGCCGCTTGCAAAACCCGTTCTCTTGCTGAATGGACGGTGTGAGAGAACGCTCTCGTTGGCATTGGAGATGAAAGGGAGAAGAGGACCCTTCACACTCACATCATCAAACTCCATTGTCTCGTTCTCGACGAGAAGCACTCCTCCCTGCATTCCATTCCACTAGAAGAAGACACAATAGGAGTCCTCGAGTGTCCTGTCTGTTATGAAAGGCGAAAACACGGAGTGCAGTCCCAATCGAGAGTTCATTCCATCATCACTTGACATGCCACGGAGGACGGCGGCTGTCAGGGAGTGTCGTCGACGTGTCCTTGGACCATTTCGTCAGGTCGTGGGCGTCCATGAAGAATGAGACGTTCTTCTTCAGGGGATTCACTAGTCTTGCATCACCGACTTGCACGTCTTTTCGCGCACGCCCAATATCTGCCTTGGATGTATCAGAACGAAGTGGAAGGCATCACGAAGAGCAAGTGGCAAGCGAGGAATCGTAACTCTGCTTTCGGTTTGTGGCTGTCGAGTTGTAAAGAGGAAGTAGAAGGAAGCGCCACAACAGTTTTACTTCTTCTTCAAGTGCTGAATTTGTTTGAGATGGAAGCCGTTACGATTCGTCGAGAGAAACATTTGAAGGGAGAAGGGTGGCGGAACGAAATTAACAGGCTCGGCCTTGACAACAAACGTAACAACGACTCACAGACATTAGACGTTCCGACCACACCGGAAACTGGAACCGCTTCCTCATTGAGTTCTTTCCCAAATTGTTTTGTCTGCAAGACGGGGGGGGGGGGGGCAAACGTTTCCCAGCATGCCTATTCTCTGCATGATCTTCTTCGTAAAAATATGTAAATCATTCATTAGAAGAAAAGCGGGAAATTGAATTCGCTCTTTCTGTCGCTGCTTTTTTTCGCCCGCCGCTTTTTCGTACTTTTGGTTTGTTTGATCGTTGTTCTTGTTCCTTGAAATATTCCGCTTGTTTCAGAACCACATTCGTACAGATGTAGAAGCAAGCGGATTGACAACATTGTCTACACTGACCGAATGCATGTCAAAGACGACGAATGTTTGGACTGATTCACAGGTTACATTTCTTGACATCTGAAAATTCTGCTAAAGATTTATAAGTTAACCTATCGTCTGGAGCGAAAGCAGCAAGAACTCTTGAGATGCAGCTGATGAAACTTGGACGTGGCTAATGAAGAAGTTGTCACGACCCGAATATTTACGAGGAGAAGTTTGAGAAGTTCACCATGAATTGTCATTTAAAAATTCACCTTCATATTTGCTTCTGTTGTTTCACGATTGTCAGGGGTTGATTCGACTCAACCTTGGATTTAAAAAACGGTTCCTTGCTGCGAATATTAGCGGAAAATCTTTGTTTCCTTCAAATCTTCGAATAAGCATGCTTTGCGAGAGGCGAACTTTTATGCAATCTCTTAGCAGACAAGGAATGCACAGACTTAGAGTGATTGAAGATGCTTGGCGCTTATTTTCAACCAAGAAGAATGCCTTCGACTGCTCCTAGAAGCCCGCCTGCAACAGATTTCTTTTAGTTTTCCGGTCTTTCAAACCTTGATTGCCGAAGCCTCCGCCGCCTCCTCGAAAGTTGCCTAAAAATCCTCATTAGGATATTTCCTCGACAACAAACCTCCTCCGCCGCCTCTACCGCCGCCCCAGTTACCTGCAATCTCTTTCAGTGCCCTTGTTGACTCTACCCACAATCAGAACTACAGATGATAAAGAAGAAGAATAAAAGACTAACCGCCTCTTTGTCCGCCCCAGTTTCCACCGCCGCCTCTTCCTGCAAGAAAAGGCATTTGATCCACTTGTCGCAGGGTTTCATAAAGAGAGCACACAAACGTACAGATTTAAGCATCGAGATACTCTTAACAAACCTCCTTGCTGCCAGCCCCTTGCTGACCCCAGCCACCTCCACGACCTCCTTGCCAGCCACCTCCAGGCCCTCCTTGCCATCCGTTTCCAGGACCTCCTTGCCAGCCTCCACCATTACCTCCCCAGCCGGGTCCACCGCCCCATTGTGAAGCTGAGAATCCAACAAGGACAACGAGGATGAGCAAGACTCTCCGCATCCTGAAGAGGTGGATTAGTTAGAGTGAAAGATGGAAAAGTGAAATGATGCCGAGAGGGGGGAAGAGCCATCTTTTGAGCTGCAAGCGGGCGGCTAGTGTAAGACGCACCGGCAACGCACCGAAACCAGTCCCAGCTCCTCGTCAACAACTTCACGGTCGCTCTTTTTGGTAGCTTGATGAAAAGTGGATATTACATCCGATCGAATACTAGTACCAAGTGTCTCTCCATTGGTCAAGAGTCAAGAGAAGCACTCGACCTCTCTAACAATTAGTTTCAAGAAGCACGCAGGTTATCCGCAACTCCTTCGGCGTCACTGTTCGTGCGATCTCTTGATGTACAGTAGAAGAGGAGAAGTAGAACTCGAATCAAGACGTCTTTCTACTTCGTCGACGACCAACTCGTGACTATCCTTCATCTGGACATTGCCTTTTTCGCCGCCTTTCTTTCCACAAAACGAATACTGAAGGGAAACGGCCCGATAAAGTACAGCAAGAGGACATGTCGAAGTGAGAGATATTGTCTAATCGCTATGAAGGTTCTTCCAAGAAGTCTCAGAAACATAAAAACATCAAAAGCACTGAGGAGAGGAATGAAGATGACCAAAAATGTGAGTGTACAGGTGTTCTAGTAAGAATCTCTTCGTGCGACTCTGAGGCTGTATCCTTTTTGGATCAGTGAATCGTGCTGGCAGTCAGTACTTCTCCGGTGCGGGAGGGGGACGTCCTGTAAACGAAGTTGGGGCGATTCGACTTGTCAGATGACTGTTTTCGCGGTTCCAGTCTCCTTCTCTTCGTCAAAGACAAATTCCTAGCTTCCCGATCACACAAAGCACGGCCAATGAAGAAATTCTTGAATATTTATTCTCTCTTGACAAGCAATGGAGAAGATCTACACCCAGAAGTCCTTCAGCGTCTTCAACCTCGATTGCCTCCTCCTCCACCGCGGCCTCCCCCGTTGCCTCCTCCACCGCGGCCGCCTACAGAAGTCACATGATCATCTCATGAACACTGAGCTTACCTCCGCCATTTCCACCGCCGCCGCTGCCACGACCGCCGCCTGCAAGACGAGAAATTGTATGACCCCAAAACGAGCTCTTTGATTGAATCGTTTCTCTTGATCGATTGCGAGCTACTCCGAGGAAGACTCTACACACCTCCGTTTCCACCGCCGCCTCCACGACCACCGCCGCCGTTTCCTCCACCGCCTCCCCCACGACCGCCTCCATTGCCACCGCCTCCTCCTCCTCCTCGGCCACCTCCATTGCTTCCTCCGTTGTTCCAGCCGCCTGAAAGAACGTGTGTGTCAATAAATTCTTCATTTCAATGGAGAGGCAGTAGACGACTAGAATGTACCTCCTCCTCCTCCGTTGTTACCCCATCCACCGCCTCCTCCAGGTTGTCCCCAGCCCCATGGGCGACCCCAGGGCCAAGCGGGAGCCGGCGGTCGTCCCCAGAATGGTGGCGGCGGCGGATACGGTCCCCATTGGGCTGACGAAAGGGCGATTGAAGAGAGGAAGAACAATGCAATCCACTTCATTCTGAAAATCACTCTTGAGGACGGTGAGAAAGTGAAGTCACAAAGACGACACGACCAGGGAAGGCAAAGGAGTAGAGCAAAAGATGGAAGGCCGCCGCCTCTTCGACGGGTTCCGCTCTTCGTCGAGCGTCGCTGTAACATCCCCCGTCGACCCCTCGTCTTCGTCCAAAGCGTCTCCTTTTATACCCTTTTCTATCCACTGAGAACTTTGTCAAATGAATCTGCGTCATCTTCCACTTTTTCCATTCCCCGAGTGCTTTTTAAGATGTGAGGCAGAAGTTCTGGAAAGCGTTTTATTCTCTTCGAAGGGAGAGAGGGGGATCAGATGTCGTCGATGTCCACCTCGACTCCGTCCTCGGTGCACACCTTGCTCGCCTTCGTGTCCACCTTCGGCTCCTCGACGACCACGGTGCCCGCCTCGCGGCAGCGGTCGTCGAACTGTCGAGTCTGTTGTCCCTCTTGGAAAGAACACAAACCTGGACAGCGCCGTCGTCGTCATCTGCGGCTTCGTCGTCTTCCTCGTCGGCCTCACGCAGCCAGCGAAGCACCGGCTCGCAGCGATCGCTGATCTTCTTCGCTAACGTCTTGGTCACGTACTTCGCTGTAGGCTGAAACTCTTTTCTTCATCTCAAGAGAAGGAGGGATGGACCTTCTCTCCCCAGGCGAGAAGCGCCGTCTCCTCGACGACATCGGCGTCGTAGAGAGCCTTGACGATGTGGGCCGCCTTGGGAAGAAGTGTCTCCTCGTGCTTCGCGATCAACTGCTCCACGCCTCCGAGCAGATAGCGCTGCGCCTTCGCGTCCTCGAGTGTGAAGCGCAGCAGCACGCGACGGTACTGCTTCACCTGAATACGGTAGATTGTTGCCTGTCCTCTCTCGCTGGAAGTACCTGGCCATCGCGGATGATGTTCTCGTCGAAGAGGACGTTGGCGAGGATCGTCGGCGCTTTCTGCTTCAGGTCAAGGCGCTCCGCCTCGTCTGCCAGAGCCTAGAGAATGTTCTTTGAGGGTCCTTTTAGTTTCTTACTTTTCCATCGCCAATCGTGTTTTTGTTCTTGTGTTCTTGGAAGAAGTCGTGCAGCTTGTCGAGACGCTCTTCCAATTTCAGCTCCAGATCCTTCGTAGCCACAAGCTTGCCCACCTAGACCTCTCTTACTCTCCCTTCATTAGTTCTTTACCTGGACGGAGAGGCCGTTCACCGTGGGGGCTTCGGGCGCCCAGTCGTCGTCATCCGTGTCCGAGGACGACGAGCCAACGGGCTTCTACAAGACATTAAAGAACAGAGACTGAGATACTTCTTTCTCATTGACGACGACGCCCTTCTCCTTGGCCTTCGAGAAGTCGACGTCTTTCTTGGGCGGATTCTTGAGGATGAAGGTGCTCAGCTTGTGCTTGTTGTCGATGAGGAAGGCGTGTCCGCAAGCCTTGCACTTGCTGTGGATCTGCTGCTTGCGCACCGACTGCAAGCCCTCTTTCGTCCTTTTCTTCGGAGACAAACCAGAGTCGTCTCAGGGTTGTCGCAGGCGGGGCAGAGCACGAACTTCCTAATGAAGCCATCGAGAATGTCCTGCAACTCCTCTTTCTAGCTCAGAGTCTCGACTCGCCTGCAGTTTGTTCGCGTCGTGTTCGCCGTTGACAATGTAGCGCTCGTTCTTCGTGTCGAAGTTCGTCTGCGCGCCCAGCTCACAGCCGAAGTACTTCGTCGGATCTGCACACATTCTCTTCAGATACTCCTCTCAAGGTATTTTGTGGGAGTTTCTATCAGTAATAATCAAGTGAGAGTCTTTAATAGAAGTTGGAGGACTCACAGGTGGGAGGGCGTTCGAGGGCCTTGGCGATGTCAGTCATGTTGGCGATGACGGTCTTGATGCCGTTGCCCTTGCCCTCGACCTTGGCAAGCAGTCGAGGCATCTTGTAGCGATAGAAAGGATCCGAGACGGCACGGTTCACGTTGAGCGCCATTGCTGCCGAGTCCGCCCTCTACTTTCTTCCTTTTCTTCTTGCTTCTTCTCTCTTACCTTCAGAGACTTGGTGTCTTCAGGGGCATCCACGTGTCCGCTTCTTCAGCTTCTTGCGTCTCCGCGACTGCCTCCCTGCAACATCTCCTGTCTTCGAGAAGAGAGAAGTACTTACAGGAGAGTGGGAGGACGTCGCTGATAGCAGTGGACAATGACACCGACTGTCAGGCAGACCTCCCTCTTATTCCCCCGGGGAGACATGCGAATTTCGAGTGACGCAAAAGGAGTCCAACGAGGCTTTTTAGATCGGCTTTGCACGAAACGAGAGCTGTTCAGAGATCATTCTGCTTGAGGGCTAACAAGGTTCATGAGGCTCCCGAGGACGAAGAGAAGACGAACCTTGTTGGGGGTCTCGGACGGCGACGTCGAGGCGAGTGGGGGCGGCGGCGATGTCGTCGTCGACGGGGAGCAAGAAGAACATGCAACGGCGGCGACGCACCAGTTTCGCCTCGTCGACGAGCACCACGCTGCTCTCTCTAATCTTGGCCTCCACCTCCTCTCTCTTCCCTCTCTTCACACTCGGCCACGCGGATTGGCGCAGAGACCGCGCTTAATGAGAACCTTCATCAAATTGACAACCGGGAGGTCTCATGGGATGACAAGGGAGGCCATCTTCCACCCCCAGCTTTTGTCAACCGACATGCAAAGAGGGAAGAAGAGGACTTGTGGGTAAGAATGAAGTGGAAGAAGGAGGAAGAAACTGTGAGGAAGCAGATGCAGGAGCAGATGTTTCACTGTGAGAAGGGGGCCGAGGGTCAGAAGAGAGGAGAAGAAGAAGCAGGGAGTCGGGTGGGTGTCGAGGTCGCCGGGGCGCGGCAGTCCCTCGGCCCTCGTGCCCATTTCTATGCGTCGGAAAATCGAAGAGGCGGGAGGGGAGGGAAGGGGAGGGAGGAGAGGGGCTCTCCTCTCTCCTGGAGCGAGCTGTCCACACGGGACGACGAATCAATTTGAGGGTCAATTGCCGCCTCACGCCTCACTCAATTCGCCACGTCGTCGACGAAGGCGAGACCTTCTCTCAACTGAGAACATCTGCAAGAGAGCGACGCTTTCTTGAAACTCGAGCCAAGGCAAATATGCAGCAGCAGTCTTGTCCTTCCTTCAACCCGAACTCTCACAGAAGAAGACAGACAACTCTTTAGTCTGACGATCTTCCGAGGACAGCCTTCAACTCTATGTGGATGTGATCTCTTTGAAGGGTCGACCTCATATATGTGGACTCGAGCTGGCGTCGGCTTCGGAGAAGAAGCGGTGCAGCAGAAGGATTGCGGTAGCAGATGCGTGGAGACAGCGCTTGTTCCGGGCGAAGAACAAGATCGATAGATAAGGAGACATTCAGTGAGCCTCGTGTCGACGTCGGCGGCCATGGCGGTCGTTGGAGACTCCTCGAAGAACGACGCCAGGTCCCCTCTCCTTCCCCTACCACAACTGCTTACTTTAGAACAACAAGGAAGAAGAAGAAGGCCGAGGTCGCCTTCTACACGCATTTCGAGGAAGTTCTTCAGCGTGTGAATCCCTTCGGACCGTACCAGTTCTTCTGCTGCATCGTCATCCTCTTCTCCACTATTGAATGGGCCGGTTCGTTTCACTTTTCCATTTTCAGAAGCGGCCGAACTTCAAAAGCGCTAGAACGAATTCAGTAGCAGAGGCTTGTTAGGAAAGGCGCTTAGCGTCTCGATTATCATTGATAGGAGGAGGGGGGATTGAAGAGATAACCACACGGCTTGGCAGACTCTTGAAGACTCTCTGATCTCTGCAGGCAATGCCACTTTCATGGACCTCCTCGGCTCTCTCGAACCCGACTGGATCTGTTGTCTCAATACAGACTGCTCGAATTCTTTCAATGTCGACAGCACGAACTCCTCCAAATGCGACGTTCTCAAAACTTGCAAATCGTGCGCCTTCTCTTGAGAGAAAGAGAAAACATTGTTGAGGTTTCACGCGAACAAGTCGAGTGTGGAATTCCATTCGCCTGTGGCTGAATGGAAGCTCATCTGCGATGACAAAGACAAGGTGAAGTGGATCGAGGTGATCACGGCTGGCGGATCGGTCTGTGTCCTCTGCCCCCTCTCGAAGTTCTCAGCTCATTGGCTCGGTGCTCGGGGGTCACATGGGAGACTTCTGGGGAAGAAAGACCATCTTCTTCTCGGGACAACTCCTCATCATCATCACTTCGTGCATGCTCACGGCCACCCAAGGATGGATCTCGTTCTCGGCCATCGCCTTCTGCAACGGCATGCTATACGGTATCATCGAGGTAGGATACTCGTCGATATGAAAGTCTTCTTCAGGTAACATCGCTGACCATGATGATGGAGTACACGAGCAACAAGTGAGTCCGCCCTCTACCTCTTCTCTTCTCCCTTGTCGGTGTCTCTTTATTAGCTCGTCGTGACGCTCTTCCACCCGCTTCCTGATAAGAGACCCGCGCCGTCTTCCACGAGGAGAAAGAGAAAAGGAACAGAAGGGGCTTCCTTGCAGATTCCGTCTCATCCACTCGGCAGTCTTCCAATGGCCCCTCGCCTACCTTGTCATAGCCCTCATAGCATGGCGGACGAAGGAGTGGCAGATGTTCTTCGTTTTCGTTAATCTCGTCTCCTCCATCTCCACCATCGGTTTCATGCTCTTTGTGGAGTCTCCAAGATGGCTCATCGCAAGAAATCAACTCAATAAAGCTTGTGATGTAAGGTCTTTTCACTAGAAGAAAGACAAGTTCAGGTACTCAACGATCTCGCTCATCAACGATGGAACAACACTCACGCCCGGTTCACGACTCGAGACATCAGCAGCATCCACCAGGTGCCAGATTTATCTTGGAAAAGGGAGACGACTTACAGAATGAGAAGCAAGTCTACTTCTACAATGTCTACCATCTCTTCTCTACTTGGCGAATGGCGAAACAATCCTTCATGCAGATCCTCTCTATGTTCACTTATGCCATGGTCTCTAACACGTATCTCTATAATGCGAGTGACATCCATGGTTCGTCTCCTGCCTCCTTCTTCAAAATGATCAGAGAGTCCGGTGTTGTTCATAACTTTGGACGGTGTCTTCCGTCTCTTCGCCCCTCCCCTCATCATCTTCCTCGACTTGACCGTCGTCAGATTTGGTCGCAAGATGCAGTTCATCGGTGCTCTTTGTGAGTGACGGAGAAGACGAAAGAGACGCCTTGCAGCTATAAACGCGATTCTCTTCGGCGTCGTGATAGGATTCATAGCGAAGGGTCATAAGGACACGGAGACCTTCATCCGCATCATCGTCGTCGTGGCCACGATGATCAACGACACCGTCTTCTGGATCAACATCGTGCAGATCACCTCACAGCGCTATCCCACCGTCATCCGCTGCGTCGCTTTCGGCACTCTCCACTGTTTCAAGTGACTGTCTCTTTTCTCCTCTTAACACCTTCAGACATATCGGCTCCATTGTCGGCTACTTGGTCATGCGTCCTCTGCTCAACCACCACGCAGTCTGGGCCTTTATAGTGCCTGAAGCCCTAATTGTCATTACGCTCATCACGGGCTTCATGCTACAACCCGAGACCAAGGGCAAGGCGCTCGTCGACCAGATGGTCCAAGTGAACTACGGCCGTGTTGAGAATGAGATTCCTCGTGCTCTTCTCAGGTGGGCGCATCTCCACTGAATGTAGTCTTCTTCAGACTGGCCGCCGGTCACAAGTTCAATCAAATTGCCGTGCGAGCCGAATTGAGGAAACAGTTGGAGGAGCGCGAGAAGGCCGAGGCTGGTGCTGCCGAATCGGGCGCTCTGCCTGAACTTGACGGCGACTCGTTCACCGACGCTCCATCAAGTGTTTCTCGAAGGGAGAACGAAGTGCCATACGCGACACTTCACGAGGAGGACTCGCATCCCTCGTCCACTGTGCACATGTGAGAACGCGTAGAGGAGTCGCCTATCTCGTTGTCGCTGTTGTAAATAAAGCACTCCTCACCTCCCTTATCTCATGCGTAGAATTACGACCGATCAATGACGATTTTCTCAATCCCACCTCGTAACTTCGCGCCTCCCAAACTTAGCAACTAAATAGGAAAGGACCACGCTATAAAACATCTAAAAGATTTCTCTCGAAGACTACTACATCGATACTTTCTCTTTCTCTCTCTATGTGTGTCCCTTCAGACGCAGTCGTCTTGAGTAAGATTTCATTTACTAAACCCAACAATGAACTCAATAAGTCAACAAGGAAAAGATCAACAGCCATTCACTTTGAAGCCACTTTCGCTTTGGCTGCAGCCTCCTCTTCCTCTCGAATCGTTCTCTTGAGGACGTTCTTCGACTTGAGACGTTTCGGCAGTCGATGCTTGTGCTTTTCTCCGGCGAGCGGAACCAGGCCACGCTTCTGTAGCGACTTGAAACGCTCAGTAAGAACGTCGCCCTGTGCTTGAAGTCCACGTAGGTTCCCCACCAACTCCGTCTGAAACAGACGGTCGTGGAAAACAGTTCAGTTACCTCGAGTAGAAACGGCTTCTCAACATCTTCAAACTTTCCGCGTCCCAGTTTCTTTGCCTTAGTGAACTGAAAGCAAATTGAAACAATATGGAAGACGAAACCTTGTCAAGATTTTTCTTGAACTGTCTCTCTTTCGCGGCCTTTTCACTTTCGTTGGTCTTCTTCTCAATTGTCTTCAGCAGAGACTTCGCTCTAAACAAGTTCGAGGTATGGGTGACTTGAATACTTGTAGACGTCATTCAGACGTTGCTTGTTTCGAGCCTCCTCTTCAGACTGTCGAGCTTCCTTCTTTGCAATGGCGGCTTTTCGTCGGTCCTTGCGAGTCAACGCTTTCGGTGGCTTCTTTTGTGCAGTCGACGACGCCACTCCTTCAAATTTTTGACTTTTGTGTAAGGTCATATGCGTACCATTATGATCGTCCTCAACTTCGGGATTATCGTTCTTTAATCCAAGACCTTCGGCTTCTTCAGCTGATCGTTCCGCCTGCACAGTCAAGCATACGAATTGCCACTGATTAAAACAAACCGGAGTTACGTAGGTCTCGCTTCCGGCCAACTTCATTCGACGCTCGTGCTTTACTTCTAGCCGTTCGTTGTTCGATTCTTCAGTGGCAATCTCGTTGACATAGCTCTTAACAAGAATTTAGTATTCTAGGATTATAAGTTTGCGTACCAGATAATCTTTTTCCGAGGGATTGTAAGATGTTCCCTTCTCGGGAATGGCAACATGACGAAGAACACTATTCGGAAGACCGCTAGTTTTTGGACGCGGAGCAAGTCGTCTCTTGGTTTCTTTCAGTGTGTGAGCAGCAAGTTCCTCGTCTTCCAGATCCACTTTCGGTGAGAAATCTGAAGATGAATAATAAGAAGCGAGACGTTTATATCTACCAGCATCCCAAAGGTCGTATGTGGTCATATGTCCTCCAGGACGCTTCACGTTCCTGCGTTCCCGTTGCTTCTTTGTTGTTTCAATTGTCCGCACAACACGTTCTGCGTCTTTTGCCTGCATTCGCTTCAGAGCTGCAGCACGAACAGAAGCTTGTTCGGATGGTTTCACTTCCGGAATTCTGAAAGGACTAACGAGATCCAAAAGAAAAACCTCGACAGCGTGTCAATTTTGTTCAAGACGGCTTGTTGACGCTTTGTAAGTTTCTTCTGCGGGCCGTCAGAGTGGCCAACCAAGGAGAGGTCTCCTTCTACGTCCATCTAGACGGCGATTAGAATCAAAAAACGCTGTTCTAACCTGAAACAGCTGCGTATCTTGTCTGTCATCCATCTGTCCTCCTTCACGCTTGTCATAGCGCTGCTCATCCAAGAACTTCTCGACATCGGAGACATCCGCACCCTGAAAGCAGACGTTTTTCGACGCAAATTTCAAGGAATCGAATGAAAAAGTGTTACAACCTACCTTTCTCCAGTAGGATTTCTTGTTTCTTGACTTCTTGGCGGCACCCGTTCGCTTTACCATCGTCTGAAGCACAAACATTGAAAGATGGCATCAATACACAACGAAAACGTCGACAGAATGAACTAAGTTAGTGAATGAACAGTTACGACGCGCGCCGCACAGAAATTTGTCGCGATCCCGCCGCGAAATAATACGGTAAGAGGCATAAAAAAGCGCGCCCGACGAAACTGAACGAAATCTTGTTTCTGCGCCTTTCCAAGTCGGCTGTGTCGCTTGCGCTGCTGAACTTGGGTATCTTCCTATGATTGAATGTTTTTACAATGCTATTAAATGATTTGAAGCATTTGTAACGCTAATTTAATCTTTCTGTTGTTGCGACCTCATTCAATAACTGCTAATAATTCGCACTTCTTTCGCAGCAAATTTGTATTATTCAATTGACGTGTGCATTTCAGTCCGAAGCAGTACGAAGTCAGAGAAGGTTTTGACAAGAGCAGGAAGTCGAGGCCATAACCATGGCTCTCGTCGGCATCGACTTCCGAGCACCCCTTCGTGATGTGAAACGCGTTCAATTCGGCATCCTCAGTCCCGATGAAATTGTAAGTTCTCATTCGATTTTCCTTTTTATTTCTTACAGAAGCACATGTCCGTTGCTAAAATCGAGTTTGCGGAAATCTATGAGAATGGAAAACCGAAGTTGGGAGGTCTCATGGATCCTCGACAAGGAGTTATCGAGAGAAAAGGGCACTGCCTCACTTGCGCAGGTTTGACTCCCTTTTATTATTGTTATTCGTCAATGATAGGCAATCTCACCGACTGTCCCGGCCACTTCGGACATCTCGAGCTGGTCAAGCCCGTCTTCCACATAGGATTCCTCAACAAGACGCTGAAGCTTCTCCGCTGTGTCTGCTTCTACTGCAGTCGCCTTCTCATGGACAAGGACAGTCCGAAGATCAAGGAGGTTATCAAGAAAACACATGGCAATGGTCGAAGACGTCTCACTCTCATTTACGACATCTGCAAAGGAAAAGCAGTTTGTGAAGCCGCTTCAACAACGGATAAAGCGCCTGAAGATGTAAACTTCGTCTTTGCTTTGTTAATCTTGTTGCCAGGATGAAGATGGCGAGATGAAAGAAGCGAAGAACGGCGGCTGTGGTCGATATCAGCCTACTTATCGTCGTGTCGGCATCGA